>JBBPLR010000531.1:2050-17116 GCA_038089915.1 Sutorius australiensis
GGCGCCATATTTCAAGCGATTGGATAATGCTCAGCATTTCCTTATCGCATACGGAGTAATTCCGCTCCACAGGATTCATGGAGTGGGATGAGAAAGCTATGGGGTGCCACTTCTCATCTTTGAATATGGAGAGCACTGCTCCCGTGGCATAATCTGATGCATCTGTTTCTAGACGGAATTTGCAATCGTTGTCCAGATAGGCCAGGATTGGCGCTTCCATGAATGATCTTTTGAGCATATCAAATGCTGTTTGTTGGGGTTCTTCCCAATGGAATTTCGCATCTCCTTTTAGAAGGTCGTTCAAGGGTTGTGCCATCTGGGAGTAATCTTTGATGAATCTCTGGTAGAAATTGGCTAGGCCCAAGAACGAGCGAATGTGTTTGATGGTAGAAGGCATAGGCCATTTCAAAATGGCATCTACTTTTGCCGTGTCCATCTTGATCCCGTCAGTTCCCACGATCATGCCGAGGAACTCGACTTCTTTGACTGAGAAGTTGCACTTCTCAGGTTTGACGAATAAGTCATTCTCCCTGAGACGATGGAGTACTTCCAGCACAATCTTGTTGTGTTCTTCCTGATTATCCATTTTCGTAAATATCATAATATCGTCGATGTAGACAACAACAACATCTTCCATGTCAGTGAAGATGTCATTGACCATGGTTTGGAATGTGGCCGGCGAATTGCATAGGCCAAAATACATTACAATGGGTTCAAAGGCTCTGCGGTGGCAGATGAAGGCAGCTTTCCATTCGTCTCCTTCCTTGATGCGGACATTGTTGTAACCCCATCGTAGATCCATTTTCGTAAAGAGCTTAGCTCCTTTTAGTCAGTCTACAAGCTGTGCGATCAACGGCAGTGGGTAGTTATTTTTGACTGTGTGTTCGTTGAGATAACAGTAGTCCTGGACCATCCGTTTCTTTCTGTCCTTCTTGGGTATGAAGAACACCGGTGACGTCTGTTCCGATTTGGAGGGTTGGATGTACCCTTTTCGTAATTGGTCATCAATGAAGGCGGAGACTTCCTCCTGTTCTGTAGGGGAGAGGGGAATGAGCCTTCCTTTTTTGGGTTTGTACGTGTCCTTCAGATCGATGGCATGATCCCATGGTTTCCATACTGGGATCTGTTCCGATTCTTTCTTATGGAACATGTCGAGGTATTCGTGATACTGCTTTGGGACTAGCCCTTTGGCAGTTTCCTTTGGTTCAGCATCCACCTTTTGCTTTTTTTCCTCTAGGGTGCGGATGGTGTTGTACACCTGGTACTGGATATCTTCTTCTTCCTTTTCAATCAATCGAAGGAAGAGGGATTTGTCCTGCAAAGAGTGACAGTGTCGTGGGCAGCGGGTTAGTCTGACCGTGCCCGTTGACCAGTCTATATCGGGGTTGTGGTGCTTGAGCCAGGAATACCCGAGGATGAATGCGTTCTTCCCGAGGTCCATGGCTTCTGCCGTGACACATTCCCGATGTCCTTTGTAGTCGATGATGATATCGGCAGCATGCATAATGCTGCCGGCCGAATTCTTCGTTCCGTTCACATTGAAGACGGGGATTGGTCGTTTGAGTGGGGTCAAGGGTATATGATTGTCCCTTGCCCACATGGCATCGATAAATATGGCATTGGCCCCACTATCTAAGAGGGCATCTGCCGTCGTCCAGCTCTTGTCCTTTCCATGCAGCGAGATCCTGATCTTCATGTTGATCTCTCGTGTAGGTCGCATATTACAGACGAAGATGTCGTCAACTGGGTTTTGGGGTTTTGATGTTTTAGATGAATTAAGCCCAGGCGTAACGTCCCTGGCGAGCTCCTTACTAGAAGAAGACTCATCTGACGGCAATGAAGAATAATCTGATTCTATTGAAGAGTCAGTGGAGTCAGTGTCATCTGAGTCTACAGATGTATCATAAGAGTCTGTTTCCAGAACGTTATACCTATTGGGTGAGCCTGCCCTTGGACACCCAGTGGTCCTCGGGCTTAGGCTTTTCCCGATTTCAAATATTCTGCCACTTCTTGGCACGACATCTTGGCGATAGTCTGTCGCCAGTCCTTATCTTCTTTTCTGGGCTTGGCAGCCTTGGACTTCTTCAATAGTTTTCTGACTTTTCGGTCGATCACATCTTGGATCTCTGGGGAGATCATGTCATCTTCTTCTGCGTTGGCTGTAACCGCACGTGCTTTTCTAGACGGGCCTGCCTGTCTTTTGCCTTTGTCCTTGCTCTTCAAGCAGGCGTACTTGTGGTCTCCTCTGAGGAATTTGCACTCGGAGCACAAGATCTTGGGGTCGCAGCATTTGTCGGTGCCGTGCCCTGTCTTCTTGCAGTTGAAACATTTGAGGGTGCTAGTCCCTCTTTTCTTGGTGGCAGAAACATCCATCGCATTCGGATCTTTCCATTGTCTTGTCGTAGGGGTTGTGTCCTTCCAGACTCAGCTTTTGCTGGTTAGGAAGTTGATCAACTCCAGGTTGTTTCCAACTTCTTGTGTGTTTTCGATGAACACATCGAGATCGTTGGAAAATTTATTCAGGAGACCCATGTCCCAAATTATCTCCTTTCGGAGGGCCTTGGTGTGGAGGAGGTGGATTGCATGTTTCGGGTCCACCCCCGATCTATCAAATTTCGTCTGCCAGGTGACGAGGAAGTCATCTATCCTCATCCATCCCTGGGTAAGATCTTCCAGCTTCTGGGTGTTCCAGATCTGCTGGTTCAACATTCTAAACAGAGATTTAATCTCTGTTTCCATCATGGCCCATTGGTAGCCTTTGTTTGGGTCGTAGAGCCAACCCAGGCATATTTGGGCAAAGCTGCCTGCCTTCTGTCCCTTGAGTCAGGAGAGGACGGTGGCAACCGCATGAGAGGAGGTGGGGGGATGGTCTTTGTGTTGACCTGTAGCCATCCCTGCATCCGGGCCCACCATTCTTCAAATTTTGCGTAACTCCTGTCGTAAGATCCAGGGTCTGCGAATATCTCCACTTTGGAGGAGGTGCCAACCTGCGCTTGTTGCTGCTGACCAGCAGCCACGGCGGCAGTGCCTTGAGCCTGTAGGGCTATTATCTGGGCGTTGAGGGCCTTAATGTTGTCATTAGCGGTCTCTAACTGCTTGACGGCCCTGTCGGCTTTTGTTGTCTGAGCTTGAAGCTCTCTTTCGGTTTGGGAGAGGCATGCCTCTACCGAGTTGTGCGCATTTATCGTTAGAAGGAGGGAATCCTTTAATGCATCTAGCTTCTGTTCCCAAGTACTGTTTGGGTCGTTCAGGACATCCATCCATCCTTGCTGCTATCCAGACATAGCAATGGATTAGGAAAGGTAATTAATAAGGTGGTATGTGGGTTGGTTCGTGTACGGGTATTCTACTCGTACAAGTTTGATAGGCTGTCCTAGAGGGGAGAAGATCTCTATGTCCTCTGGTACCTCTTCAGCTTCTGTAGAGTACGACGATCTCTCAGGTCATACGGAGTCTGTCTCTGTGATATATGAATACGAGCTCGTTGGCTTGGGTGCACTCGGTCTAGCGGCTCTCTCTTCCGCTCTCCGAGTTGCCAGCCAGCAGTCTTTATCTCTGCTGGTGATCCTCTGTTCCTCCCTTCTAAGGCGAGGTGGGCGTCTCAGTTCAACTGATGCTGGTTGAACTGGTGTCGGTATTCCTCTATCTGGTCTTGCGGGACCAGAGTGTTGTCCGACAAGGGTGACCCTAGATCATTGGGGTTGGGTGTCGGTTCAGGGACGGGGTCGTCCGGATACAAAAGTGCAGGCGCTTCTGAGTGAGGGGTTGACACCTGGTCGAAAAAGTCGGTTGCTCCTGACAAGGGTAGCACATGACCACTTGAATGTTGCGAGGACTCTTCTAGAGCTTGCAAGAAAACCCGTGTTTGCGGGCCTAGATCTGTCAAGGGTGGGCTATCCACATGCCCTGGATTATCTCCAACCTGGGAGATGCTGTCGCTTGAGCTTACTAAGCTCCCTTGGTTTGGATCAAAGAGAACTTCGTCCGGGTAGCTAGACCTGTAAAGGGGGTGCTGTCCCGCTGTCCATTGACACAGGTCTGCAGCTGCAAATGAGGCAAGCGTTCGGTGGAAGCGGATGACCACTAGAAGCGCTGTGAGGTCAGCATCCGAGGTATCCCATAGAGAGTGGGGGACATACTAGCTTCTAGCGTAGTACATTAAAGTGCAAGGTATAGAAAGTAGTCAAGTCCTAATGAAACAACCCTAAAGATCGCTATAGGTTGCACTAGGATTGGTCGACTAAGGAATAAGGAGTCCGCGAGTCGCACCTTAGGAATGTCTTTGGGGGAACACTCCAAGAGGACTTGACTGGGGAGTCCCAGCAAGTCGCTCCTGGTATATATACACAAATGTATGTATGTACATGTTGTGGTATAATCTAGATACTCTAACTAAATAGGCTAAGGGTATAACCCAGGGCACAGGGTGGCCGTAGGGTAGAGGGTCCGTGGACCAAATGGAAGCCATGCATCAACATGCGGTGGCTGGAATGGAAGTGTGAAATAGATAAGAGAAATGAAATGGGTTCAGGGTAGATCATAGATCTAGATCATCGGGGTCTGAACCTTATAATAACGTAAACATGACCACACAGTGGTCGTGGGAAAAGGGACTTGAAGACTTGCATGCTTGTGGGCGTCTGAGTGGCTTGAAGGATCCCTTGAGTGTAGCGAGTGCTCTACAAGAGCGTGCGCGCTTATGGATTTATAGGGGCGAAAATAATCCCCTATAATACTATCCCCTCTTTAGTGACCGAGCTCCAAGCGGTCATAGGTAAGGATTGAATAGCCACAGATCTTCTGCGAAGACCGTGGTGAGGTTACACACAGCGTTAGGGTTGAGAACATGGAATTCTCGAATTGCATCCTGGCAAGTGGAGAGATTCTCCTTGGGTTCCCATGTTCGATCGTTGGTGTCATATCCATGCCAGTGGACAAGGTATTCCAGCTTCCTTCACCGGAGACGTGAGTCAACGATGTAGTTGACTTCGTAGAGTTCGTCACATTCATCAGTGATGTGAACCGGGCCGGGCCGGTGAAGTGGTTGGCCAGCAAGTGGTTCATGATATGGTTTAACCCTGGAAATATTCATGGGGTTATGAATCTTGATTGATTGGGGTAGCCGTAGTCGAACGGCGTTAGTTCCGATCATTTCTTCAACAGGGTATGGGCCAAGCCATCGTTCCGTTAGTTTTTTCGATTGGCATGGGAGGCTGAGATGCTCTGTTGCCAAAAGAACTTTGTCACCAGGTTTGTATAGGGGAGCCGGGGTCCTGTGTCAATTGGTTTGGGTACGCATGCATTCCCTTGCCTTTTTGAGATTGGCGCGTGTCTCGTCCAGAGTGTCACACATGACATTGGAGAAGTTATCGGCAGCCGGTGCTGTAGAGGATCCTGGTTCAATGCCCATTCTAGGGGTGTAGGATTGGGTAACTTCAAAGGGTGACTTCTTGGTGGAAGTCGAGAGTTTGGCGTTGTATGAAAACGGTGCAATGGGTAGCCAGGCGGACCAAGTGTTTTGCTGCTCATTGCAATACAGCTGGAGATACTGCTGGAGATCTCGGTTCATATGTTCCGTCTGTCCGTCCATCTGTGGGTGGTAGGCGGTGGACATCTTGCTTTTAATTCCGAGGCGATCGCAGATCTCCTGGAAGACTTGGGATGCGAACTGAGGTCCGCGATCCGAGATAATGGTTCATGGAAGTCCGTGATGCTTCCAGATGTTGTGCAAGAATAGTTGTGCCATCTCTAGGGCGGTCACTGTTTTGTTGCACGGGATAAATGATGCTTCTTTTGAGAAGCGGTTGACAACTACCAAAACTGAATCAAAGCCAGCTGATTCGGGTAGGTCAGTGATGAAATCGCAGGTGATGTCCTGCCAAGGTCCCTCAGGGACAGGAAGGGGTTGCAGTTCTCCGTAAGGAGGGTGATTCGTTCCCTTCATACATGCGCATTTGTCACATCGAGTGACATAATCTTTGATGTATTTGGCAAGTCCGGGCCAAACATAGAATCGTTTCACCAGGTCTAGAGTTTTGTCATACCCTGGATGTCCTGCTGGTGGTAAGTCATGGGATGCTCGCAAGATTGCGAGGTGGAGTTCTTCATTGTTAGGTATGAAGATCCAGTCGTCAATATAGATAAGCCCGTCATCAATGCAGGCGGTGTCATTTTGTTTGCAGATTGTGCGAACCGTTGCTTCTTTCATAAGCGTGGTCTTTGCATGAATGAGTGAAATGAGGTTTACCCCCTCATCCTGAATCTGGATGCTGCTGTGAGGCATAGCCTGGATTCATCCGGGGTCTATCATGATAATGCCCTTGTTGTTGTTCTCGACTCCTTGGGTGTGATCAGGGCGACGGCTTAATGCGTCAGCCTTCGTGTTCATAGCTCCAGGCTTGTATAAGAATAAATAGTTGAACCGTGTTAGGTACTGTGCCCAACGTGCTTGTCAGTGGTTCAAGTTTTGTGATTGCATGAAATAGGAAAGATTGGCATGATCATTCCATATTTCAAACTGGTGTTTTGCGCCTTCTAGATAGTGGCGCCATATTTCAAGCAATCAGATAATGCTCAGCATTTCCTTATCGCATACGGGGTAATTCCGCTCCGCAGGATTCATGGAGTGGGATGAGAAAGCTACAGGGTGCCATTTCTCATCTTTGAATATGGAGAGCACTGCTCCCGTGGCGTAATCTGATGCATCTGTTTCTAGACAGAATTTGCAATCATTGTCCAGATAGGCCAGGATTGGTGCTTCTGTGAATGATCTTTTGAGCATATCAAATGCCATTTGTTGGGGTTCTTCCCAACGGAATTTCGTGTCTCCTTTTAGAAGGTCATTCAAGGGTCGTGCCATCTGGGAGTAATCTTTGATGAATCTCCGGTAGAAGTTGGCTAGGCCCGAGAATGAGCGAACATGTTTGATGGTAGAAGGCATAGGCCATTTCAAAATGGTGTCTACTTTTGCCATGTCCATCTTGATCCCGTCGGTTCCCACGATCATGCCGAGGAACTCAACTTCTTTGACTGAGAAGTTGCACTTCTCGGGTTTGACGAATAAGTCGTTCTCCCTGAGACGACGGAGTACTTCCAGCACAATCTTGTCATGTTCTTCCTGATTATCTGTTTTCGTAAATATCATAATATCGTCGATGTAGATGACAACAACATCTTCCATGTCAGTGAAGATGTCGTTGACCATGGTTTGGAATGTGGCTGGTGAATTGCATAGGCTGAAATACATTACGATGGGTTCAAAGGCTCCGTGGTGGCAGATGAAGGCAGCTTTCCATTCATCT
The DNA here is from genome assembly GCA_038089915.1 of Sutorius australiensis. Lineage (NCBI taxonomy): Eukaryota > Fungi > Basidiomycota > Agaricomycetes > Boletales > Boletaceae > Sutorius > Sutorius australiensis. The sequence goes on from JBBPLR010000531.1 coordinate 9,352, forward strand.
CCTTCCTTGATGCAGACGTTGTTGTAACCCCATCATAGATCCATTTTCGTAAAGAGCTTAGCTCCTTTTAGTCGGTCTACAAGCTGCGCAATCAATGGCAGCGGGTAGTTATTTTTGACCGTGTGTTCGTTGAGATAACGGTAGTCCTGGACCATCCGTTTCTTTCCGTCCTTCTTGGGTACGAAGAACACCGGTGACGTCTGTTCCGATTTGGAGGGTCGGATGTACCCTTTTCATAATTGGTCATCAATGAAGGCAGAGACTTCCTCCTGTTCCATAGGGGAGAGGGGAATGAGCCTTCCTTTTTTGGGTTTGTATGTGTCCTTCAGATCGATGGCATGATCCCATGGTTTCCATACTGGGATCCGTTCTGATTCTTTCTTATGGAACACATCGAGGTATTCGTGATACTGCTTTGGGACTAGCCCTTTGGCAGTTTCCTTTGGTTCAGCATCTGCCTTTTGCTTCTTTTCCTCTAGGGCGCGGATGGTGTTGTACACCTGGTACTGGATATCTTCTTCTTCCCTTTCGATCAATCGAAGGAAGAGGGATTTGTCCTGCAAAGAGTGACAGTGTCATGGGCAGCGGGTTAGTCTGACCATGCCCGTTGACCAGTCTATATCGGGGTTGTGGTGCTTGAGCCAGGAATACCCGAGGATGAATGCGTTCTTCCCGAGGTCCATGGCTTCTGCCGTGACACGTTCCCGATGTCCTTTGTAGTCGATAATGATATTGGCGGCATGCGTAATGCTGCCGGCCGAATTCTTTGTTCCGTCCACATTGAAGACGGGGATTGGTCGTTTGAGTGGGGTCAAGGGTATATGATTGTCCCTTGCCCATGTGGCATCGATAAATATGGCATTGGCCCCGCTATCTAAGAGGGCATCTGCCGTCATCCAGCTCTTGTCCTTTCCATGTGGCGAGATCCTGATCTTCATGTTGATCTCTCGTGTAGGCCGCATATTACGGACGAAGATGTTGTCAACTGGGTTTTGGGGTTTTAATGTTTTAGATGAATTAAGCCCAGGCGTAACATCCCTGGCGAGCTCCTTACTAGAAGAAGACCCATCTGACAGCACTGAAGAATAATCTGATTCTATTGAAGAGTCAGTGGAGTCAGTGTCATCTGAGTCTACAGATGTATCGTAAGAGTCTGTTTCCAGAACATTATACCTATTGGGTGAGCCTGCCCTTGGACACCCAGTGGTCCTCGGGCTTAGGCTTTTCCCGATTTCAAATATTCTGCTGCTTCTTGGCACGACATCTTGGCGATAGTCTGTCGCCAGTCCTTATCTTCTTTTCTGGGCTTGGCAGCCTCGGACTTCTTCAATAGTTTTCTGACTTTTTGGTTGATCACATCTTGGATCTCCGGGGAGATCACATCATCTTCTTCTTCTGCGTTGGCTGTAACCGCGCGTGCTTTTCTAGATGGGCCTGCCCATCCTTTGCCTTTGTCCTTGCTCTTCAAGCAGGTGTACTTGTGGTCTCCTCCGAGGAATTTGCACTCGGAGCACAAGATCTTGGGGTCGCGGCATTTGTCAGTGCCGTGCCCTGTCTTCTTGCAGTTGAAACATTTGAGGGTGCTAGTCCCTCTTTTCTCGGTGGCAGAAACATCCATCACATTCAGATCTTTCCATTGTCTTGTCGTAGGGGTCGTGTCCTTCCAGACTCAGCTTTTGCTGGTTAGGAAGTCGATCAACTCCAGGTTGTTTCTGACTTCTCGTGCATTTTCGATGAACACATCAACATCGTTGGAAAATTTATTCAAGAGACCCATGTCCCGAATTATCTCCCTTCGGAGGGCCTTGGTGCAGAGGAGGTGGATTGCATGTTTTGGGTCCACCCCTGATCTGTCAAATTTCGTCTGCCAGGTGACGAGGAAGTCATCTATTCTCATCTGTCCCTGGGTAAGGTCTTCCAGCTTCTGGGTGTTCCAGATCTGCTGGTTTGACGTTCTAAACAGAGATTTAATCTCTGTCTCCATCGTGGCCCATTGGTAGCCTTTGTTTGGGTTGTAGAGCCAACCCAGGCATATTTGGGTGAAGCTGCCTGCCTTCTGTCCCTTCAGTCAGGAGGGACGGCGGCAACTGCATGAGAGGAGGCAGGAGGAATGGTCTTTGCGTTGACCTGTAGCCATCCCTGCATCCGGGCCCACCATTCTTCGAATTTTGCATAACTCCTGTCATAAGATCCGGGGTCCACAAATATCTCCACTTTGGAGGAGGCGCCAACCTGCGCTTGTTGCTGCTGACCAGCAGCCACAGTGGCAGTGCCTTGAGCCTGTAGGGCTATTATCTGGGCGTTGAGGGCCTTAATGTTGTCATTGGCAGTCTCTAACTGCTTGACGGCCCTGTCGGCTTTTGTTGTCTGAGCTTGAAGCTCTCTTTCAGTTTGGGAGAGGCGTGCCTCTACTGAGTTGTGCGCATTTATCGTTAGAAGGAGGGAATCCTTCAATGTGTCTAGCTTTTGTTCCCAAGTACTGTTTGGGTCGTTCAGGATGTCCACCCATCCTCACTGCTGTCCAGACATAGCAATGGATTAGGAAAGGTAGTTAATGAGGTGGTATGTGGGTTGGTTCGTGTACGGGTATTCTACTCATACGAGTTCGATAGACTGTCCTAGAGGGGAGAAGATCTCTATGTCCTCTGGTACCTCTTCGGCTTCTGTAGAGTACGACGATCTCTCAGGTCGTACGGAGTCTGTCTCTGTGATATATGAATATGAGCTTGTTGGCTTGGGTGCACTCGGTCTAGCGGCTCTCTCTTCCGCTCTCCGAGTTGCCAGCCAGCGGTCCTTATCTCCACTGGTGATCCTCCGTTCCTCCCTTCTAAGGCAAGGCGGGCATCTTGGTCCAACCGGTGCTGGTTGAACTGGTGTCGGTATTCCTCTATCTGGTCTTGCGGGACCAGAGTGTTGTCCAACAAGGGTGACCCTAGATCGTTGGGGTCAGGTGTCGGTTTGGGGATAGGGTCATCCAGGTACAAAAGCATGGGTGCTTCTGAGTGAGGGGTCAACACCTGGTCGAAAAAGTCGGTTGCTCCTGACAAGGGTAGCACATGACCGCTTGAATGTTGCGAGGACTCTTCTAGAGCATGCAAGAAAACCTGTGTTTGTGGGCCTAGATCTGTCAAGGGTGGGCTATCCACATGCCCTGGAATATCTCCAACCTGGGAGATGCTGTCGCTTGAGCTTACTAAGCTCCCTTGGTTTGGATCGAAGAGAACTTCATCTGGGTAGCTAGACCTGTAAAGGGGGTGCTGTCCCACTGTCCGTTGACGTGGGTCTGCAGCTGCAAATGAGGCGAGCGTTCGGTGGAAGCGGATGACCACTAGAAGCGCTGTGAGGTCAGCGTCTGAGGTATCCCATAGAGAGTGGGGGACGTACTAGCTTCTAGCGTAGTACGTTAAAGTGCAAGGTATAGAAAGTAGTCAAGTCCTAATGAAACAACCCTAAAGATTGCTATAGGTTGCACTAGGATCGGTCGACTAAGGAATAAGGAGTCCGTGAGTTGCACCTTAGGAATGTCTTTGGGGGAACACTCCAAGAGGACTTGACTGGGGAGTCCCAGCAAGTTGCTCCTGGTATATATACACAAATGTATGTATGTACATGTTGTGGTATAATCTAGATACTCTAACTAAATAGGCTAAGGGTATAACCCAGGGCACAGGGTGGCCATAGGGTAGAGGGTCCGTGGATCAAATGGAAGCCATGCATCAACATGCGGTGGCTGGAATGGAAGTGTGAAATAGATAAGAGAAATGAAATGGGTTCAGGGTAGATCGTAGATTGTCGGGGTCTGAACCTTATAATAACGTAAACATGACCACACAGTGGTCGTGGGAAAAGGGACTTGAAGACTTGCACGCTTGTGGGCGTCTGAGTGGCTTGAAGGATCCCTTGAGTGTAGCGAGTGCTCTACAAGAGCGCGCGCACTTTATGGGTTTATAGGGGCAAAAATAATCCCCTGTAACAAATAGGAATGGAAGAGGGTATAACATGCGTGCAACGCATGTAGAATGGAAGCATACACATAGCCATCGAGGCGATGTGGAATGGAAGTAAGTACATGCGCATAGTGCATGCGATCATGGTCAGAGGGCATTAGCCCCTGAGCATATGTGCGAGATTGGATCGCAGATCCAATCGTGAACTCTATAGTAGTATAAACGAGTGTATACAATACCTCGTGTAGTGCATATAATCGGTAGGGCTAGCCTAGACCGATAAGGTAAGATTGGAGGACATAGTAACTGGATCGCATCGAGCGTCTAGTGGTACTAGTGGTCCTATAGATCCTAGTAAAGTGTAGCATCAAGCTACTAGTCATAAGCGCAGTCGAGCGCTTGATTGCACAAGAATAGGGGTTAAGATGTAGACCTGTAACAAGTAGGAATAGGGATGGGGGGCTGATGTTGGCAAGGCATGTGTGTGGTTGGTAAGATATCCGAAGTGGATGTTGAGTAGGTAGCGTACAGCGCAGATCCAGACAATAGGAATTTTGCCGCTGCTATAACTTCGTCCATCAGATAAGGGTCATCTGGATGAATGTCTGGTTGGACAATCGCTAACCAGTGACGAATCCGGTCTCCGATAGTGGGTGGAAAACCTGCTAGAAAGATCATATCCCTCTCCATATTGGAAAGTTTGCGGTTAGCAATCAATATAGCAGATACTTTAGTGAACTTTCAAGTATATTCTCCCAGGTCATCCTGGCTGCGCATCTGTTTCTTTTGATAATCCTCGACGAGGTGTTGTATGTCCACTCGACAAAATCGGTTAGTACCCGAACATCTGGGATATAACCTTTTGACTGCTTAGGTGAAATTATTCCAGTCCAGAAGCACAGCGTTAGCCTCTGGTAAGGTTTCCCAAACCTCGGCTTCATTGAGATCCGCATATTTGATAGCGGCTTTAATAGTTCTGGTGTCGTCTAGTCCAGCTTGATCGCTGATCTGCTCTATGTCTTCAAAGTATTGAGGCAACTGCGATGGTGATTTGCCATCAAATTTCGGAGCGTTTTGGGTGCCTTGAAGAGGCATGTGGAATACAGGCTGATTGGCCATTGCAATATTCCGATTCTGTGGGCGGTTAGTGGCAACAGAAGGGGTAGGAGTAGAAAAGTCTGAGTCTGGTTTGGATACAGGAGTGGAATTCCAAGAAGAGGGAAATGCTAAAGGGGATGTAAGCGCAGTTAAAGGAGTACTTTGTGAAGGGGCAGGCGACGATCCCGACGATCCTTCTTCGATAAGAGGAAGCTGCCAAGAAAAACTCCCGGTTTCAGGTGATGCTATTGGAGTTAAAAGCGAAAGCGGTCCAAGGTCTGGTGACAGATTGCCAAGGAAACCAAGGACTCTGACAGGAGTCGATGTGGTAAAACCACCAGGTACTTGTGGTGAATCGATAATGACGTTGGAAGAGAGATCTGTTAGGAGTTGGTTGTGACATGTGCGTTCCGGAGTCACCCAAATCAGGAACTCAGAATCGCTGGAGATATGGAGATCGTGGAACTCTGCTAGAAGAATTTCGATGTCAAGGCACTGTGGTGTAGGTCACAGTGTCCTTATCGACAACCTTGAAGAACCCCTTGTGGTGGGCTCCAGTTGTAGAATGTAAAGGTCAGGTGGGTGCGAGGTAGGGTGGATATGTCTGTCCCTGGGGTTCTGAGGGTAAGGCTGTGTGTTGAAAAGGGTTTGCTACGATGAATAGTGTTTTTAGGAAGCAAATCCAGCCAAGAACGACGACCAGAAGAGTTCCGGACAAAAGAGGGCGAGTTTCCGGAGGAGAACGAAGTCCGGATGAGAGCGATATGAGAGCAAAGTGGTCCGGATAATGAGTATATCCGAGCGCGATCGATGCTGAGCGACTTAGAATGAAATCCGAGTGATTTCGTGTGCGAAGAGAGACTTTCTTATTCAAAACTAGCCATCCTACAGACTTTATAGTCCGGGTATGCCCATGACTGTAGCTATAGAGACAGCGTAGCACATGTAAAGTAACCAAAAAGGGGTGTTGAAACACCTGAGAATGTCTGCGAAGGACGAAGTAATAGTCCAACTGGTTTCAAGGCAAAAACCGCTAGTCCGAACCCCGGAAGGGTATCCGCATCACATCCGGAGGAAATCCGGACTGACTGGATAAGCAGAAAACATCGGAAAGAGGTCCGGACACGTACCAAGTGTATAAGGTCACCCGGATACTCCTTGGATGGACTCGGGACAATGGATGGACACTTGAGGAACACTGTAAAAACCTAGGATACGAACCTAGAGAGTTGTAGCTCTCTACAGTGGGTATGAGGGATGGTGATATTGCAAGAGTACATGATGTGAGGAGATGGCAGGGCAATACTACAAGACAAGAGTAAATGGCAGGGTTCGGCATATTGAAAAAGGGCGCTCACTGATGATGGGAGGGGGGCAGGACAGGTTGTACTGCAAAAGGTGCTGATTGTCAGGTAGGAGGCGGGAAAGGTGGTATTGCAAGGCAAAAGCGAAGGGGAGGTATGGCTGTATTGCAGAAGGGCGCTCACCGACAGCAAGGAGGCAGGAAGGGTCGGGAGTATTGCAAGAAGGTGCTGGGCAGTGGGGTAGGAGGCGGGAGGGGTGGTATTGTAAAGCGGAAACGGAGGGGCAGTGTTGACTGTGTTGCAAAACAGCGCTGACGGCCGCAGCGGGATGCTGGCGGTATTGCAAGGCAAAGGTGAAGGGGAGATATGGCCGTATTGCAAAAGGGCGCTCACCGATGGTGGGAAGGAGGCGGGAGGGGCGGTATTGCAAGGCGAAAGCGGAGGGGCAGTATTGACTGTGTTGCAAAACGGTGCTGGCAGCTGTGGCGGGGTACTAGCGGTATTGCAAGGCGAAGGGGGGGATATGGCTGTATTGCAAAAGGGCACTGATGGTGGGAAGGAGGCAGGAGGGGTGGTATTGCAAGGTGGAAGTGGAGGGGCAGTACTGACTGTATTGAAAAATGGCTCTGAGCCACGGCAGGATGCTGGCGGTATTGCAAGGCGAAGGTGAAGGGGGGGATATGGCCGTATTGCAAAAGGGTGCTCACTGACGGTGGGAAGGAGGCGGGAGGGGTGGTATTGCAAGGTGAAAGCGGAGGGGCAGCATTGACTGTGTTGCAAAATGGTGCTGACAGTGGTGGTATTGCAAGAGAGCGCTAAAGGGCTGTGGGGTAGTATCGCAAGAGGTAGGGCGGTATTGCAAACTTTCACTAACGTATGTTCTGCAAACACACTCATATGATAGCTATCATGACACACTGCAATAAATCTACACTATAGCCTCCCATCTTTGGCCGTCCTCGAACTCACTCCCTTCCTTTACCAGGCAGGGACTGTGGCGCCCTTGGTTTGTCTTTCACTGGCGCCAGTGTGTTTTCTCCACCCAACATATCTGATGTGCATTCCCGACTGGAGGCTGGACCGTCTAGCAGTGCCATGGTTGTTCTGTCTGAAACAGGCTAGCTTATGGCGAGACTGCAGACAGGAGTGTCGGCAAATGTGTGAGGGGACAGCGAGGAGCCTAAGTGAGGCAGCACGATAGATCTCTCTTGAGAGGTGTGATGCCTGCTACTGGGTTTGAACACCGTTGTGTGGACCAGTCGACTTTCTGTGCAGCGTACATCAGCAATCTAACATTGACTCTGGACAGTAGTGGACAGCATTGGCTAGTTTGTACAGAGATACAGAAATATACAGAAAGGTTCCCAATTGTCCAGATCTGGACAGGAACCTTTAGTCTGCTTCCAGACTAGGTTA
>JBBPLR010000532.1:0-17087 GCA_038089915.1 Sutorius australiensis
TAGCTACACTTATTACAACTGGTAACAAGGTTGTTTTGCTAATGACTTGGACAGCTAACTGATATAGAGTTGACAGCTGGGACCAGCATGTGACAGACCAGAGCCAGCATGTGACAGACTAGGGCCAGCATGTGACAGACTAGGGCCAGCATATGACAAATACTCAACAACACTAGGCTTAGTTAATCAAGAAGCAGAAGTTGACAGACTTTGACAGCCTATCCCAGAATAGGATGGAGTGTATCCCAGCTAGACTATACTAGGGTGCTGTACCTGAGATGCTAGTTTGCTGATGTGTGAGGTTACTGCGAGGCAGCAGAGCCTCGTAATGGAAGAGAATACATGCAGTCTACACATGTAGAATGGAAGTATAGACATAGCCATCGAGGCTATGTGGAATGGAAGTGAGTTGCATGTGCACCGCGCATGCGATCATGGCTAGAGGGTATTAGCCCCTGAGCATATGTGCGAGATTGGATTGCAGATCCAATCGTGAACTCTATAATAATGTGAACAAGTGTATACAATACCTCGTGAAGTGCATGTCATTGGTAGGGCTAGCCTAGGCCAATAAGATAAGATCGGAGGACATAGTAACTGGATTGCATTGAGTGTCTAGTGGTACTAGTGGTCCAGTAGATCCTAGTGAAGTGTAGCATCAAGCTACTAGTTGTGAGCGCAGTCGAGCGCTAGATTGCGCAAGAATAGGGGTTAAAATGTAGGCCTGTAACAATAGCAGAATATAGAAATATTGCCAGCTGTTCCTCTAAAGTGATGCTTCTGGAATCAATATGACCCATCTCATGTAGTTCTTGAACCAGCTCCAAGAAAGCTTCCTTGTGCATTCCTAGCTCACAGTGGATGCATTCTGGATGGCCTGTAATAAATTCCTAAACCCACTGATAGCCAGAGAGCATAGAAGTATGATATGGCTTGGATTGTTTTGTTGTAGTAGGAGTAATGTCAAGCAATGCCAGTAGAAGAATCTGAATGAGGTGAAGGATATGTTGTACCAGCTGCCAGCACATAGAATCAGGACTAGTAGGGGGCATTTTGTGGTTTGAGATGCTATCTGATCCTCACTGATTGTATTGATCCACACTGTACATACACAGATTGCCTCAAATTTGAACTCCGACAGCATGGCACCAGCCCAGCCGAGCATCCAAATAGTAGCAAACCACGCAACTTTCGAAGTTGCGCACATACTGCACAGGCTCTAAAGCAGGAGGTGGTCAAAGTAGCATTAGAGAGGGAGAAAATGGGTGATAATGATGAGGATCAACAAATGTCTGAAGATAGATCAAGTTGAGGTTGCCTGATCCGACGCAAGGTCAAGGCCGAGGAATCTGGATGAGATGCGCCATCCCAAGGCCAAAGGTCACACAGGCCTAGCTGAGCATGCTTGGATCACCAAGTTGACGAAGAAGATACTCTTGAGGCCCAGGAAAATCCAACACCCTGCATGGAATGTGCACAACACGAGGACTGATGCATAGGATATTCCACTCAAACATGCATGCGCTGCTGGGCATGGAAGGTCAAATGCAACCTCTTCAAAGGTCGAAGATACTCAGTTGCTGCGCAGGACCGAAAATGCAAGGTGACTTTATAGGCACGATCCCAGTCCAGGCCTGCACCCAGGAAGCATGACCAGTTGATCCCCGCAGCTTCAACATCAGCAGCCAGCTCCTCAGTCAATCCTGATGATTTGGCCGACTCTCAACCATTGAAAAAAGCAAAGCCACAACTGCCCAACAAAGGAAGGTCAGAGGGGGGGTCTACACAAACATCTAGTGGAGATTGGGCATTAAAGACTGGTCCACCAAAAGGTACTACAAAAGGTAAGTGGCTGTTCATTTCAGAGATGATTAGCTAACTTCAGCATATTGTAGTCCTGCTGAGCGTTGTGATTCAGGTACCGCCCTGAAAATCTTACATGGTCCCAAACAATCAAGATGGCCTGCAACAAGAATACATCCAGCTTCGGAACTGGGTCAACATGTTGGAGGGATCCCTGGAGATGTGCACCAAGCTCCTGCAGAAGGTTCTGGTGCAAATGGAATGCCTAACCAGGACTCAGGTATGGACTTGGTCATCTCGCATTCGAAACCCATTTGAGAAAGCCTTTACTCAGGCTTTAGACATGCTGGAACCTCAAGCAGGGCCATCATCAGAGCAGGATCAGCCAATGAGTCAAGGTGGTGAGATCGGTGCCACAGAGATCATTGGTCAGGCAGACAGCCCAATGCCAACACAAGTCCCACCACCTTGAACTTCTGCTTCCCTCCCCCCCATTCCTCTTCTCCCAATTTCGGCCCTGCATTGCACTTCAGCACTGCTTTCCCCTGGTCTTCTCCCCCCCATTTTGGCCCTGGCTCTCCATCTAGCTGTGCTTGACACATATTGAGATGCATCATCGTTCCCAGCTCCCAAGGCAGCAGAGCAGCAAATCCCATCCCCCAAGAATGCCGAGATCACTCCACTGACAACTCCTCAGGCAGACATGGCCATGGACAACATGCCTCAGGGGGAAAGTGATGCTTGTTGGACTCCAACCTCGCCTGCGCCTGAACTTCCAATTTCAACCCCTTGGACCAAATGACTGAGTCCATTCTTATGTGCAGAAGTTGCAAGAATGGAACTCGACGGGTCAACATCCATGGATGTGGAGGCCTTGGAGATGGAGGCCTCAGCAAACAGTGCAAGGATGGCAGGCGATGAGGATAACAACACTGACATGTAGATCACAGACAATGGACTCTTGTAGATAATCAGACATCAGACTTGTAGCACTTTTGTTTCTTCAATAATATTAAAACTCTATTCATTTTCAACTTAAATGGGAGCACAAGACGACTTATGTGAGATTAAGAACACTTAATATCTAGACCTCAGTTTTTTTGAAACTGGAATAAAGAGCTCGGCCTGTTCCTTTCGCTTTTGGTTCAGCTTTGCATTGGGGCTCAGAACATCGGCATCACAAGGCAAAGGGGCCTTTCTATCCCAGGAAGAACAATGAGGGGTCATCAGCTCTAAGGCATGATTTCAGATGCATATGATTATTATAAGTCATGCAACCCACCTGCATTCATTCCTGCATTGGATATTGGCTTCAGTGACTGTTTCTGATCAGGCTCATCAGCCTGCTTTCTTTGAAATTCTACCCTCAAATCTTGGCTCTGATTTGATCTTCTTTCGTGTGTTACATCATTTCTGTGCTTTTCAGGATATACTTGCCACAGGGTCCAAGGAACTCCAATATCATCACCATCTTGTTTGGATTTCTTTTCCTTTCTTGGTACAGTGTCCTTTGGTGTCCAGGTCTTCTTTATGACTGTTGATATGTCTGACCCAACGCTCATATCATCACTTGCTATAACCAATTTATTTTCTGTAAACTTGATGCTATATCGTTGCAGCATACCTTGTTTTGAAACCTCAGTCCTTTTGAGAATTGGTTTAGGGTTACAATCAGCCCTATGAATGTTTGGCTTTGGTCTAACATCATTTAAAGGGTTATCCGAGTTTTTTGCTGTTGGCTTCAGCTTCAGTCTAACATTATCCGATGGATTTCCTGTCTTTTTAATAATTGGCTTTGGTCGAACATCTATTTGACAGGGTGGTACCCATGGAATAACCATTCCTCAGTCTGGTGCATCTATTACTGGGACTTCTTGGTAAGCATGATGAGACCCATCCAAGGCATCACTGCAGTGTGACTCCTTATCGATGGCCACTTGAACTCTTTGTTTCTTTTTCCTTGGAGGACCATTAGGAAAACCGAGATTTGAATCATTTTTCTTCCATCATAAGCTATGAACACCATCCTTCTCGGCCTCAGTCATGTTGGTTAGTCCATGGTTTCCCTTCTCGGCCTTGGCCTCGGATGTCTTGCTGAAGTGGAATGGCATATTTTCTCTTGCTTTTCCCTTGCCTTTCTTATCAGTATGTGATGTCTTCAACATTTTGGCTGAAAACACTCTGGATGGACCAGAAGGAGCATTGGTGTTATCTCCCGAGTTTGACCAATCTAAAAAGATAAAGTAAGCTTTGTACTGCAATGTATATAGGGTGCATGGATACCACAGTTTCGATCAGAATCAGATTCACTTGAAGGTAGTACCACACCCTGTTTCCCTCTACTCCGAGTTTCATTTGACGTCATTACCGAGCAATTGGTTGGGGGTTGATCATTAGCCAACATGGGTGGTTCCAGCTCCCCTTGAGCATTCAACCAGTAGTGAAATTGAAATACATTCTTTGGAAACTGTTTTTGCCACATCCAGATATGTTCGAGGAACTCCTTGGCAGCCCTGACTTTGAAATGACTTGGGTCACAGTCAAATATGAAGTTCAGTGGTAAGTACTCTTTCTGAAACATTCAGCCTTGATGAGTACTAAGCTGCTTGAATGGTACTTTCACGGTCTTGCTATTACACACCCGTCCTGCAGAAAATTGGATTAGTTGTGAGATTCTGGGAAGATGACAACTTACGGTAATGAGCAGTCAAAAAGCTTTGGACTATGGCTTGGAGGTCTCCTCGGCTTTTCCCTGTAATATCAGGGACCCAAATAGTTCCATCTCCCTGACTGACCATTTTGATTGCCAATGTTGTATTTTGCAAGCAGGATCCCTTAGTTTTTGATTTCACTCCGATATCCTTGGCATCAATCTCTGCATTCACATTCTGGGCCTCATTGTCACTGCTTTTTGCTGCTTCAGAAAGAAAGGATTGGGAGAGGTATTGGTCCCATGTGCCCTGGAAGGAACCAAAACCCTCAAACTTTGGCCCATTTCTGATCTCATTATTGAAGTCGAAGCTTCAGACAATCAGATATGGATCTTGTCCAGCATATATGATGCTTACCAACTAGATAATACTTTGTCCTTTTCATTCTTAAATCCAGTCAACACCACAAGCTGGACTCCACCCCATTTCCACATGTCCAAGGCGAATTGCTTCATTACCTTGGCAATAATGCCAGTTGCAAACCTTTGGATATGTCAGAGGAATCCAATAAACTGGGAAAACAACTCACCAATTCTGGGCTGATGTCAGAGCTCCTTGCTGATTCCATTCATCGGCTGTTTTGTCAGCATTCTTGATCTCTTTGCAGCTCAAGCTCTTGATTAGCTTGGTCATGGTCGGCTGGTAGTGCTTCAGCATCTCCTTCAATCCTGCCTTCACGTTGTGCTTATTTTCAATCATTTCTTTAATTTGTGCCCGATGAATCTCTTGAATGACAGCCTGAGCCATCCAGACCCTGCCATATCCAAGCCCTTGTTTCTTCTTCGCTAGCTTGCCTTGCTGATGCATCTAATCCAGGTATTTCTGGGTTCTAGTTTAGTGAATAGTTCATGGAAATGGGATACTAATCCATACTCACCTTCATCTGAATGGCAAACTCCATCTTACCAAGCATTTTCTGCTCTGGAATCTTCTTCAGCTCCTTGATGACTCCCTTCCAAACTGACTTTCGTTTTTGTCCCTTCACTGACTTCCAAAGAGACCAACATTCCACAAGTATTTTTTGAGCTGATGCTGACATACTTTCTCCCCCCTTCGATGAGCCAACCTGCTTTGAGTTTACAGGTGATGCTATGTCTTCAGTAGAGGGACCACCAGTCTTGGACAGTCTTTGTTCTGTCTCATCTGTCTCAGTTTCTTTTTTCTAAAGTAACATAGATCAATCTCACCTTCGGTGTCATCACAGTTGTGAATCCCACTTCGGTCCACCTTCAAACTTCTTTGCTCTTCTTCCTGGTTCAGTATTTCAGCTTCAGGTTTGGAATGGGACCCCGCTTCCACACCTTCCAGATCAGAATCTTCCTCACCATCAGAATCACAGTAGATGGTGTCTTGGTAAATGCTTTCTACATAGTCTCCTGTGTCAGACATCGTGGTTGGTAAAAATGTTCTTCAATTTTCAAAGAATGCAGTTGCCCCCCCTTTGGCAGAATCAATTGAGTTCCTACTAGTACCAGATCTGAATATGGGTATAACGCCAATGCCACACATCTTTTTTGATCATTACTGAGATCAGATCCACTGAATGCTTGTTGAACCTAATATATCCGAGGTAACATCGGGCCAAATTCTATAGAATCTTAAATAGCCAGTGATAGCCAATTCAGGTGATCTGATCCAATCAGTTCCTATCTGAAATTGGAACTCTTGTGGAGAGACTGCAGAGGGAAATGTACAGAGAACTGAGCGATACTAACCACATCAATTCCTTATACTATGTCCAATCATCATTACAGGAGAAAGATCAATGTTGGGAATGTTTCCCATATGACATTTGTCACCAAAGAAATAAAGAGAGGGCCAAAAGTGAAGTTTGTAAGAGTGGAAGGCAAAACTCCCAGAAAATCGCCATCAGCATTCAAGTGATCCACTCCAAGGGAGCCCTTCCCTTCCAGTCCACATATCAATCTTGATGATGGAATGTATGAAAGACTAATGGACAACCATGAGTGCCAGTAACTGATCTATTTATGAACAGGGAGGATATCTTTGGTGAGGATGATAAGAGAATACCACCATTGAGACTTTGGTCAAAGAATGTAAGACATGTGCAGATTGCTGAATACATTCAGTTCACCGATTGCTCCATAGATGTCCAATAATTATATGTCAGAATGAGTTCCTCACACCAGGGAATTCCTGAGAGTTCTCTTGGATATGGAAGCTTCTTCTGAACCATGAACATGCAAGATGTGCAAGGCCAATGGCACTTACTGATGCTCAGATTGCTTCGGGATGCCATTGTTCTGCACCCATTGTTGCTGGACCAAACACAAAAAGTCACCCTTTCATAGGGTTCAGCAATGGAATGGCTCCTTCTTTGAGGATTCTTCCCTTACATTGGTATATCTTCTCTCCTGACTCAGAGCTTCTCCTGACTAAGGTTTTGACATCTCAACCAGGCTGGCTTCGAGATACACCTTGGACATAATGGAGTTCAGTGTCCAACTTCTTACAACACAGGACAAGACTCCCAAAGATCACAAACACCAGTCGATCGTGACGGTGAATGGCAGGACCTTTGTTGCAGGTCTACATTTTAACCCCTACTCTTGCGCAATCTAGCGCTCGACTGCACTCACGACTAGTAGCTTGAGGCTACACTTCATTAGGATCTACAGGACCACTAGTACCACTAGACGCTCGATGCAATCCAGTTACTATGTCCTCCGATCTTATCTTATCAGTCTAGGCTAGCCCTACTGATCATGCCCACTTCATGAGGTATTGTATACACTTGTTTACATTATTATAAAGTTCACGATTGGATCTGCGATCCAATCTCGCACATATACTTAGGGGCTAATACCCTCTAGCCACGATCGCATGCACTATGCGCATGCAACTCACTTCCATTCCACATAGCCTTGATGGCTATGTTCACACTTCCATTCTACATGCGTTGCATGCATGTTATACCCTCTCCATTCCTATTTATTAACCCTTCGCCCATTTACTGGATGATACTATTTAACATATGAGATACTAGTATATCTATTAGATCTACTGTACACGGGTGTACATAGAATAGATGTATATAAAGCTGAAGGCACTAGTTGGACGTCCTCCAGTCTAGTTCACCTTTGGAGTCTTCCCCAGAACTTCAAGGCGAGCCTACAGGTCTACTCATCTCAAGATGACCCTTGACTCACGATCTTATCTACATGGGTTCACCCTAACTGGGACGACCCCTATCATTCACGCCACTCCCCTACCTCGACGGTAGACATGCACATGCTCAAGCACGCTAGTAGATCTAGTCATTCACGTACGACTCAGGGGCTACGTCCGCCCCATAGGTTTTGGGTTGTTTCAACCTTGACTCTGATCATATACCTCATAATCTTCATCCACCCAAGGGAGGAGATTATCTCACTGTTTGAAACAACCCAAACCCAAGGTCAGTAGACCACTTGCTGGGATGTCTGAGCTTGCTGGACAAGGGGAGTTATAAGTGTATGACTTAAGACTTGACTTGGGGGTTGCTTATGCCCTGAGTACTAGTGGGTAATGGGGAAGTATCTCCCTGCTCAGCTTATGAGTGGAGAAATCCAAAGTGAACTAGACTGGGGTTTCCAGGCTAGCACCCTTGGGTATATATAGTATCTATAATATTTACATATGTTGAGATCTAATCTATAGATCTATTCTAAGTGTAGTAAGAGTCCTTGAGGTTACCATGAGTTGGCAGAGCCTCGGAATGGAAGCATAAGTATAGCCATCGAGGCTATGTGGAATGGAAGTTAATAAATAGGAATGGAAGATAAAACATGCATGCAATGCATGTGTGCATAGAAGAAAGGGGAACAGCCCCTGTCACATTAAATACTTGCTGCTCACATGAGGTGTGGCAGAATGGAAGATCATGCATGCCTCTAGGGCATGGGGAGGCAGTGGCCTCATGGGGGACATGAGGGATTCTAGATCCCTTAGATCAGATGGGATCTGATCTTGATCCAGTGATGCCATGTACATCCTGAACTCTATAATAATGTCAACAATGGTAATCTATACCATGTGACTGATAAGATAATCAGTCCAGCTGATATGCTTGATCTTATCTTCGAGATAAGATAGTAGACTTAGTGACTGGAATGCGCTTGTGCATCTAAGTGGCACTAGAGGTCTAAGGACTTGGATTAAGGCTTCAAGCCTTAGTAGAGCGTCTAGCCCTTGCTTAGGGGTATCTAACCCGAATATAGGGGTCTTTAATGGCGTTAAAATTGGACCTGTAACAATATCCCTCGACCTCAGTCCAGCAACCACCCCAAGGGCTCAGCTTTACCCCTCAACCTCGGTCTAGTGACAACCTTACAGGCCTGGTCATTTCCTTCAACCTTGGTCCTTTGCTCACCCTATGGGCCTGGCTGTGTCCCTCAACCTTGGTCCTTTGCTCACCCTACAGGCCTGGTGGTGTCCCTCGACCTTGGTCCTTTGCTCACCCTATGGACCTGGTGGTGTCCCTTGACCTCAGTCTAGTGACCACCCTATGGGCCTGGTGGTGTCCCTCGACCTCAGTCTAGTGACCACCCTATGGGCCTGGCGGTGTCTCTTGACCTCAGTCTAGTAACCACCCTACAGGCCTGGTGGTGTCCCTCGACCTTGGTCCTTTGCTCATCCTACAGGCCCAGCAGTGTCCCTCAACCTTGGTCCTTTGCTCATCCTACAGGCCTGGCAGTGTCCCTCAACCTTGGTCCTTTGCTCACCCTACAGGCCCAGTGGTGTCCCTCAACCTTGGTCCTTTGCTCACCCGAAGGGCTCGGCTGTATCCCTCAACCTCGGTCTAGTGACCACCCTACAGGCCTTGCAGTGTCCCTTGACCTCAGTCCAGTGCCCACCCTGAGGGCTTGGCTGTATTCCTCAACCTTGGTCCAGTATTCACCCCAAGGGCTCAGTGGTATCCCTCAACCTCAGTATGGTACCCACCCCAAGGGCTTGGCAGTATCCCTTGACCTGGGTCCTTTCCACCCTATGGGCCCGGTCATGTCCCTTGACCTCAGTCTAGTGTCCATCCTATGGGCCCCATTGTGTCCCTCAAGTCTGTACATTGGTGAGGAATCGGGCCTGACTATGTCTCTCGACATTTGCATTAGTACTATATGGAAGGGCCTGCTCATTAAATACGATGATAGTCCAATCTAGGCCCTTCAGCTCCAAATGCCTCCAAAATGTCCCGGGCCCCTACAGGGTACATCTTTGTAATCGGCATTTTAGCACTCGGGCTGTCTGTGTCATATGCACAATCAGACCACATGGGCTCCCAATACACCCCCTCAGACTGGGCATAATGCACAACTGTCAACCAGTTTGGTATTCCCATCACACGCCAGAGGTTTTGTGAGTCCATCTGCAAGCATTTCAGCAGTTGGCACATGGGTGAATGTGATCATGCTGAGTTCGACTTGTTGGCATGAGATGTGATACTGTACACCAATGTGTTGTGTGGGTGGGTGGAAATGGGTCTCTTTTGCAAGTGCAATTGCACCAGTGTTGTCAGTGAGGATGGATGTGGGAGGAGTGGGATCACCAGCGTGACCAATGTCCACAAGTAGGTAGCATAGCCATAGGACTTGTTTCATGCTGTGTGCCATGGCCATGTATTCAGCTTCAGTGGATGATGCTGTGATGGTTGGTTGCTTTTTGCTGTTCCATGATATGGCAGCTCCTCCAAGCTTGAATAGGTAGCCTGATGTTGAGCTAAAGTCGTCAGGGTCGCGTGCCCAGCTTGTGTCTGTGTACCCAGTAAGGGCATCAGGATTGGCATTGTCAACTCAGCTGAGGGTGAGCACAAGGTCATGGGTGCCTTTTAAGTACCTGAGGACCCATAGGAGGGCATTCCAATGCTTCTTTCCTGGGTTTGCACTGAATTGGCCAAGTTGACTGGTTGCGAAGGCAAGGTCGGGGCATGTGACAATGGAGAGCCAGGTGATGCCACCAAGGATTTCACAGTAGGGGTAATTGGCCATCTTGTGCTTCTTGGTATCGTCCTGGGGGCAATCTGCTTTGGACAGGATAATGTCCTTTTCCATTGGTGTTGAAATGGGTGTGCAGGAGTCCATGTGGTGACAGTGGAGCAGCATGTCGATGTATTGGGCTCGTGAAAGGGTGACAGTGCCATTCTCATGGTCGTCTGTGAGTTTGATGCCCATAAGCCAGTCAGGATCCTCTTCTTTCATCTCAAAGAGACAGTGGAGGAGTTTCCAGGTTTGTTTGAGCATGGCTTTGGTGTTGGCGACTGTGAGGGCATTGTCGACATGGATCGCAGTGATGGAGGTACCTTTTTCAGAGTGGTGGATATAGACAGCATAGTCAGCGTCAGTGCGGACAAAGCTGCTTGAGGTGAGCTTCTCATGCATGTGTTTATTCCACAGGTATGCACCTTGTTTGATACCATAGAGGCCCATTTGTAGTTTAGCAACCTTGTCCATACCATCGTTGAAGCCTTCGGGTTGCCACATGTATATTTCATGATTGATTGTACTATGCAAGAATGCACTGGTAACGTCATCTTGACAGCGGTACCAGCCATGGGCTGTGGCAAGGTGGAGGATGATTTGGATGGAGTCAAGGTGGACAGTCGGGGAGTAGGTATCACTGTAGTTGAGGCCAGGTATCTGAGAGTAGCCTTGGGCAATGAGACAGGCCTTGTAGTGTAGTATCTCACTGTTTGGACCATATTTGATGATGTAGGTCCAGCAGCAGCCAACAGTTTTTCAGTCTTTTGGTTTGTCAACCAGTTTCCATGTCCTACGCTTCATCAGTAGCTCCATCTCATCTTCCATTGCTTTCCACGAGTGGTCAGCATTTGGGCCTGATGTAGCTTCTCGAAAGTTCTGGGGAATGTTGTGATTGTGTGCAGTGAGGTATGTAGTTTGTGCAATTTCACCAATGGTGGTTGACTCCATAGGTATCTCAGCTTTGTCATCATGAGTTTGATGTGCATCATGATCTCTTTTTTGTTGGGCTTTCACTCTCTCCTGCTCAACTCTCTGCTTATCAGCTGCATCTTTCTTCCAGGATGGATGTGTGACACGTTTGGAGTGGTGTGGGGTTGTGGTTGGTTTGGGAGGTGGTGTAGTGTTGGGTTGGTTCAACTTGGGCATTGCAGGTACTACAGGGGGTGTAGCGGGAGTTGAGTCTATGTTAGTGCTTTGATTGGAATCATTAGCCATTGTCACCCCCTCAATTGAAGCAGTGTTTGAGGGCAAGTTGGACACCCCCTTGCTTGGAGTGGTATCTGGTGGGGTGATGGGATCAATGACATGGCTGAATATTTTCTCATAGACAAGAATGTCACAGGAGATGACAAATTTGTGCTTTGAGGGAATACAGACATTGTAGGCCTTAGATCCCCACTCAAATCCACACAGGATTCCATTGATGGAGTGCACATTGAGTTTACAGCGATGTTCAGGTGGAATACGTACATGGCAGCAGGAGCCAAATATGTGTAGGGTGGTGATGCTGGGTTTCTTGCCATAGAAAGCTTTGTTGGGGGTGGTGCAGGAGAGTGCCTTTGTAGGGCTGTGGTTGTGGATGTAGTTGACATATTCATGTGCCTCTGGCCAAAAGCCTTTTTGTAGGTCAGTGTCCATAAGCATTGCAAGTGCACTCTCATGTGTGGTCTGGTTAAATCATTTGGCGACACTGTTTTGCTGTGATGTGTGTGGGGCCATGAGCTCATGTGTGATCCCTTTCTCCTTGAAGTAGGATTTGAGTTTCGTATCAAGGAACCCCCTGCCATGGTTGGATCAGATGAATTTTACTCATTGTCCAGTATAAGTTTCGAGACATTGGATTAGGGTTTTGATGAAGGTGGCAGCTTCATCCTTATGGCATAGGAATTCTTTCCAGCCTTTTCGGCTGTGGTCATCGATGATACTGATGGTGTATGTATATCCTTGGATGGATGCATCAAAGGGGCCCTGTAATCCATATGAAGTTGCTCAATTGTCTTTTTGGCTCGATTTGAAGTAGCATGGGGGAAGGGTGCATGGTGGTGTTTGCCCTTAGCGCAGCCATTGCATGGGGATAGGTCCCCCTTGCCTTGGAGGTCCATTCTGATGACAAGATTGTGTTGGTCGAGGTAGTGGAGGTGTTTTAGGCTGATGTGGCCAAAGCAGGTGTGCCAGAGGTCGAGATTGGGCTGTGATTGGGCTGTGAAGGCGGCATCATAGTGGGATGTAGGTGGGGCAATTGTGCTGTTGATTTCATATAGGTTTCCATGGAGGGAACCTTCCATGATGATCTTGCCATTTGCCTTCTTGATAGTGAGTTTTCCACCATGTTTGGTGATCTCCATCCCTCTCTGATCCATTCGACTCTCTGACATGAGGTTGTCACAGGTGTTGGGGCAGTAGCTGACATTTACAAGTTTTATGGTGTGGTCTGGCCTGCCTCGGACTGATACTTTGACAAGTACCATGCCAGTTCTGAGGACTTGGAGTTCTGGGCCATCCTTGACAATGCCTTTGATTGAGTTGGTGGTCAGAGTAAATGAGGTGAAGGCCAAGCATTCTGTGCAGATGTGGTTGGTGGAGCCACCATCGAGAATCCAGCCAAAGTGGGAGTGTGAGGGGTTGGTGGATGTAAGATAGCTGGATAGGTCCAAGTCCAAGCATTTCATGTCAGATCGGTCATTGTTGTCACCAATGGCTTGGTTTGCTCATTTCATGGGGCTTGGCTTGGATTTGGTATCGCCCTTTGTCTTTGCCTTTCCTCGTTGTTTGTGTGTTTTGCCCTTTTCCCTTTCTTTCTCGTCCGAATCCTTGGACTTTTCCCCTTTGTCCTTGTGATTGGATTTCACGTGACAGTCCTCCATGCAGTGGCTTGATGACTGGTGGTAGGAGCAGTATACTTTCTCCTTACACTTTTTGTTTCCCCCTTTGCCTGTTTTACTTGCATGGAACGACAATGCTGTATTTTGTGTGTTGCATATGCCAAATTCGTCACGGATGTGGTGTTCAATTTTGGTGGAGGTATAGTGCTCGGGTAGGGCAGAGAATACATAGTTCCATGTAGATGGCATGGAGATGTGTAGGAAACAGGCGAATAGGTCATCAGCAATGTCGTGTCCCATTAAAATGAGGTTGTGGCAGAGAGCTTTCATTTTGGCGATATGGTCTGTGACGTCTTCACTGTCATTAAAGCGGGTAGTGACAAGGTGGATAACAGTGAGCATCCAGTCAGTTGTTGTGGTGCCTGCATAGAGTCTCCGTGCCTCACTCCACATGTCCAATGCATGTATGAAGTGTCTGAGCTGGTGGAGTGCATTGGACTCCATGCATGACATTAGGATTGTGCAGATGAGATTGTTCACACATTCCCAACATACATTTTGTGGGCAGTTTGTTGTGATATCAGGGGGGTGGTGTTACGGGTCTATTTTAACCCCTAACAGTCACCTGACCTCGACGGTCACATGACCTAAGCACGTCGCTAAACTGCAGCCCAGGACTTGAAGTCCTAACCCAGTCATTGGCCTCTACTGCCACTTAGGCTTGCAAGCACAAGTACCAGTCGGCTATGCCTTGGTTGGCTTCTCTTATCTTATCTCGGATCAGCAATCCGATCCC
Organism: Sutorius australiensis; assembly: GCA_038089915.1. Lineage (NCBI taxonomy): Eukaryota > Fungi > Basidiomycota > Agaricomycetes > Boletales > Boletaceae > Sutorius > Sutorius australiensis. Next base: position 14,108 of record JBBPLR010000532.1, read on the forward strand.
CTATGTTTACACATGTTTACCTTTCTATAGAGTTAGAACCCAGCAACACACGGTTGCAGCATGCACAGTCTTCTTTTCATTTCCGTGCTGTGCATGGCTATGCTTATGCTTCTCTTTCATTTCCGCTCACAGCCTGGAAGCTGTAGCACTTCTCTTCCATTCCAGCCACAGCGGGCTACGCCCCATGGCTGTACGCTTCCATTCCACACTGCCTTGAGGCAGTCCAGCATTGCCTTTGGGGCTATGTCTGCATAGGACAATTAGTCTATATATAGTAGATCGTAGATTCGATCCAAACATGCACATACACTCTTGAGGAGTATATAAACCCTCCAGTGAACGCTGGGTAATCCCCAGTTAAGTTCACTTGGAGTCTTCCCACAGAAGCTTCAGTTGGACATAAGCTAGTCCTCACTTCGCTACTCGAGTATTAGAGCAACCTATAGCGCTAGCGCTTCTCTGGTTGTTTCAGGTGGAAGTCGGAGTCAAGGTAGCTGTGGAGGGAGACCATGTGAAGCATGCAGTAGATGCTTGTTTTCCAGAGTGCATAGTTTGGATTCATCACAGAGAGCTTCAGCTCAATCAACATGAGAAATTTATATCTCGCCAGGTCAATGGACTGTTTTAGTGTTGGGTGGGTATTGCCTGTCTTGTCTGTGTAGTCACCACTGAAGATCCCCAGGGATTCAAGGTTGTGTGGTGAGGCAGAACATGGTGAGCATGCAGGGGACTGGTTTTCTGTGTTCAGCGGGGAGTGTGAGTGTAGTTGAGTTGTTCTGAGTCCAATTGAGGCACTCAGAGGGTGAAGGGTTGTTGGGTGACTTGTTGTGGCTCTTGATGAGCTGTGATCATCCTGGTGGTCATACCAGGGGTCGTTGGAGGGGGAAAACAGCTGGATTGAGGTGTCCAACCATGCTTTGGGGCAGCTGTGATGGCCCGGCAGGTGGGCTGTGTTTGACATTGTGGCGATAATGTCCAGGGAGGTGCGACATGGTGTAGGTAGTGTCCCAGGTCAGTTTCCAGGCTTGTGTACCTAGTGTCATGAGTCTCTGGGCGAGGTTTCTGCACTAAGAAAGGCTCATAACCTGTTGGAGCTATGATGTGCAGGCAATGACACTGTAAAGTGGCGCTAAGGCTCCAGTCATAGTAGTGTACAAGACTTAATGTATTCACCTGTAAAGTGGTGCTAAGATTATGTACAGGTGAATAAAGTGTGTAGAAGATATCAGTAGGGTGAACATACCTCCAGTCATAGTAGTGTATGAGACTGGAGGAAGAAGGAGCATAGTCAGTATAGAAGAAATAGTTATGTAGACAGTCCATTCTCCAATACCTGTGTCATCCATGGTGAAACAACCCAAAACCTATGGGGCGGACGTAGCCCCTGAGCCGTACATGGGTGACTAGATCTACTAGCGTGCTTGCTTGGGTGTATCTACCGTTGAGGTGGAGGAGTGGCGTGAGTGATAGGGGTCGTCCTGGTTAGGGTGAACCCGCATAGATAAGACCGTGAGTCAAGGGTTGTCTCGAGATGAGTAGATCCATAGGCTTGCCTTGAAGTTCTGGGAAAGACTCCAAAGGTGAACTAGACTGGAGGACGTCCAGCTAGTGCCCTTTGGCTTATATACATCTACTCTATGTACACCCATGTATGGTAGATCTAATAGATATACTAGTATCTCGTATGTTAAATAGTATCATCCAGTAAATGGGCGAAGGGTTAATAAATAGGAATGGAAGAGGGTATAACATGCGTGCAACACATGTAGAATGGAAGTGTGAACATAGCCATCGAGGCTATGTGGAATGGAAGTGAGTTGCATGCACATAGCGCATGCGATCGTGGCTAGAGGGTATTAGCCCCTAAGTATATGTGCGAGATTGGATCGCAGATCCAATCATGAACTCTATAATAATGTAAACGAGTGTATACAATACCTCGTGAAGTGCGTGTCATCGGTGGGACTAGCCTAGGCCGATAAGATAAGATCAGAGGACATAGTAACTGGATCGCATCGAGCATCTAGTGGTACTAGTGGTCCAGTAGATCCTAGTGAAGTGTAGCCTCAAGCTACTAGTCATGGGCGCAGTCGAGCGCTAGATTGTGCAAGAATAGGGGTTAAAATGTAGACCTGCAACACATGGTGTGCATCACACTGCTTAGCTGCATCTTCTTCCAATGGCCAATCTGTCTCGATCCCCAGTATTTTTCGCCTTCAGCATCGGACAAACATACAGCAGGCTAACACCATCAATATCGTTGTCATCAAATTGCATTTATTCTCCTCTCCTATCCCATTTCTGCCAAGCACATTCCCTTGGCCACAAGATGGATCTCAATGGTCACATCTACATTTTGCCTCGTTGGTGGCTCCACACACATCTCTCACAGGACTTTGGCTGTATGAAGGTGGTCACATCTGCTTGTCATCTTCCAACCTTGCTTGTGAAAGTGAGCCTGTGACCTCAATGTTCTCTCCAGAGCAGATCCTGAAGCCTGGGATGTACAGTGACTCACGAAATTGTCCCAATAGTTTGTACTTTTTGATTGTTGATTGAATAACTCAGGAACTAAAACAGGTACAAACAAAGTGTCAGTGTATAAATAAAAGTAATTACTCCAGGCTAGATGGTGAAAATGGAATTATATAATTTGAATCAGAAACCATGGAGATATGTGCAATTCAAAACAGGCACTCATTGGGACAATTATGTGAGTGTGTTTTCAAAGTATAGTAAATCTACTTTTAATACTTGGTATGACCCCCCTTAGCCTTCACCACTGCTTCAATCCTTCTTGGCATGCTTTCAATCAACCTTTGGCATACTTCTGGCTCCATATTTTGCCACACCTCTACAACTCTGTCCCAAATATCCCAAACTCCTTTGGCTTGTGTTGGATATTGACAAAGTTCTTTTATGATGTGGTGTCAGAGGTGTTCAATGGGATTAAGGTCTGGGGATTGTGAAGGCCAGTCCA
>JBBPLR010000533.1:0-11352 GCA_038089915.1 Sutorius australiensis
GACCGAGGCCGAACTTGAGTAGGCGAAGGAAAGAACTAGGAAACGCGATCAGCGTTTACAGTAGACTTGGTAGTGCAAAGTCTCACCTCGATTAATCAAATGCTTGGTGATAGTGCTGTCACCGATGGTCATTGGGACGGAGAATGAAAGTAACATGAGGATGAGGCATGTAAAGTTGACGTTAGTGCGCGTACGTGTATGATCTATGCTGGTGCCCTCAACTCCCTTCGCAGATGAGAGTTGCACAGGGAATGGCTGGTGACGATAAAGGTGAGGACCACGGACGAGCATCCCAGGCAGTTATATGGGTGCAACAAGCAATCTGCGATAAATGTAATCACAGCAGTTGATCATAAAAGTCCTGTCGGGCTGTGGGCAAGCTTCGCGATGCAAACTTTGCACAGATCCATTCAGTCTTGGAACCCTGGACATACTATTTGTGCACGTATCGGACACTGCAATCGTAAGTACGGCCAATGTTGATTGGAACGTAGTACTGGGCAGTGCGGGCGCTAGAACTTGACGACAGCGAGTATAGCCTGATCCGAACTGATTGGCCTAGCCACGTACATACAGCATGACACTCACCTGTCATAGGCAAACTACAGCATCGGCGTTCCGTGGCCGGCAGACGCAAACCCAAGCACTCTGCAGGTGTCATGCATCATGCGCCTTGCAGAGCAACTTCCAACTTCGTTGATTCCTTCTTTTCGAATGTGAGTCATTGTACCACGAGTATTACTGTGTTTTGCAGCCAGGCGACCGAGCTCTGGCTGTGGACCAACTCGGACTGGGTCCCGAGAACTCTTTGTTAGGACACACTGCAAAGGTCTGCTGATGATCAACCGGGTTTCCATTGGAAGTCGGCACGGACTAGGATAATGCACCGACATCCTCCTTGTCTTGATTCATGTTTGCAGGGCTTCTTGAAGGAGAGTCGTTCCACGCCATATCTGATGATAAGTATGTACATGGTAACTCGTCACTTTGCCGACATGTTTCACGTCTTGTCAACCAGTTTCCCAAGGGTATCGCCTACCTGTCTTCGGCGTTTCCTGCTGTTGTGCTTCCTTATCCGAGTGATTCCCGACCACCCAACACCTGAACCGTCGTCTCCCCCAAATGCATGAATGGCGAGGTTCCCGTCGAAGCGACAAATCCAAGCGATGGTGAAAATGTGTGCATGGCTGGAAGTACCTGCACTTAGACCCACTCCTGGGTTACAGCAGGTCTTTTCTGACAGCCGAGGCTACTGTAGGAAATGCAGGATGGTCTCGAACAGCATGACTGACATCAGAGGTGTGAAGCGCGATCAGGCACACTAGGTATACCAGACGACTTGACATGTGTCGATCATCCATCTCTGAGAGCATGAATAGAGTGGCATAGTGGACTTTTTTTTTCGAGTCCGTCTACCGCATGGTGCTCAAGCACGTTTGTGACCGGTTCCTTTCACAAGCGATATTTGGCAAGAGCCTTTAGACCAAACAACCACTATGGTCATCAAGCTAAAATGGTTAAGTGTGCTCCGCCGAAATGTCGTCGTCGTTCCATGCCAGGCCTGACAATCACGATGGAAAAGAGATATCCAAGGTCCATCAGATAGGATTTTGTGATGTCTAGTCGGTCGTGATACTCACTTTTACACACGTGGGCCGTACCGAACCGGGGCTCACAAACAAATGCCAGGAATAGATTGTCGCGATGAAGGCCAACCAAATTGGAGCTTTCAATCAGCAATACTTGCTGTCGCCAAGACACGACTGTAACCCTCGTGAAACGGGGTTAATAACGTACAAGAGCTATGCGAATATTTAGGGACGACACGTTCATCATCCCTCCTTCGTGAGTCAATCCGTTTTCCTTTGTTGTATCTTGATTGACAAGCATGTGTGTAGAAAGCTTGGACGTCCGTCACAACAATGGGTCTGCGTCTTTAAAATGGTGGGGTGCGCTCCGCTTTTCCCATCCCAAGGCCGTCCGACCCTGCGACCATGGACATACTAGATGAAGAGGACTACGACGACTTCCCAACCATCCAGACTGGTCCACGTGAAAAGCCTGCCGTGCCGGGCGTTGTGATCTTTCCTGATGACGACCCTCCTGATTGCGACATCGAGTCGAATGAGCTTTCGAGGACGAGAACCATGAAAAGCTTCATGATGGAGGAAATTGATCTAACACGGGCTTCTATTCCGTTATCGATGTGCTGTTTCATGTCTGGTTTCATGTACGTCTCTCTTTGATTCTCGCTGGTCTGGCATGCTCACTCGCTGACTCAGTGACGCGGTGTCCTTTTCTGCAGTATTCGTTTGGTGTGCTTTCCAGACCGGCAACTCTGTACAGGTGCGCCTGTCTTTGGTCCTGGGAGTCCCGTATGTACCGCTGAGCACTTTGGTAGCTTGCGATTTCCCTGGCACGACGTTTCGGCAACCGGCATGACACCACCTACGCTATCGGCGATCAACAATCGCTCTGTTCCGTCCTCACTTTTATCTTTGGTGCATTTCTGGGACGTATAGGCAACAGGATCGGGTACAAGACCCGCATATGGTTGACGTTTGGCACGTTCTTCCAAACCATGCTCACCGCGGGCGCTGCAATCCTCATCTGGAAGAGCCACTCTGGCAGCATCTCACCCTCGCAGGACGAACCCGCTTGGACCGGTAGCCTCACCTTTGTCGCGCTGGCGTTCATTAGCGCAAGTATGGGCCTCCAAAGCGCCATGGGCAGACGCATGAACACCTTATTCGCAACGACCGGTGCGTGATTTACGCAGGTCCACGTATCCTTGAACCAATACCACTTCCATCGCAGTAGTCATCACCGCAACCATGTGCGAACTCGTGACGGAGCCTCAGCTATTCGATCTCCGTCGTTTCGTCCCCTTGCGGGATCGCAAGCTCATAGCGATTATATTCGTTTTTTGTGGCTGTTTCGCTGGCACTGCGTTGTTGGAAAAGATCGGTGATGCGGGCACGCTTGGTATTGGGGCTGGCCTCCGTTTCATGGTGACGATTTGGTGGCTCGTCATTCCTGCCAAGAAAGACAAGTCAAGTCATGAAACGCGACGTTGACATGGCACCTCTGTCGGGGTTGGTACGTGTGGTTATGGTTTGAGACTTGGAGAGTGGTGGGTTGCGTGCAATATGTACTGTTTTGGAGACGAACGGGACGACGACTGACGACGTCGTGCCATGTCTATTTGTGGAGCATGGAACATCAGCTGCTATCGATATCAATGTGTAGATTTTATCTAGAATTTTCGGCTAGACACATTTTCTTCGCATGCAATTCATACGCCATCTACGAGATGATGTTTTGGTCGCTGGTCATGCAGAGGGGCAATTACCCTTTTATCTGAGTCGGTAAACCAACCTCGACGTACGATCCCGTCGGTACTATGTCACTTCAGACATAATAGGAGCTGGGAGCGGTCTGAAGGATAAACAGGACGTTGCTGTACTCCCCCGGTCCAGCCAGGTTCTGCAAGACGGACGAGGAAAGTCTCTCATTCTCTCGCCTGCGCTGACCATGTGTTCGTCAAGACTCTGTACAACATTTTTACATTCACACTGTTCAAGCAACATCGTTCAAAATATGTAGGGTCCGCACCTACCTCCAAAACACCAACCCAGCCAGCCGGGTCTCACAGCCGGTTACGCCTACACCGATTACACGCCAACATCTCACACCCCTGACAACGCTAACGAAAACGACCGATCAGCCTCGATGAATCGCGATTCGAATCAGCACACTCACGAAAAGATACAAGGGTAGATTGTGTCCGCAAGTCTGGCAGCGTCCCCCGCCGCGTCGGTAGTGCCACTGTCCATGATTACAATCGTGGTCTACCCGCAGTTGCTCCATCATCTCGCGGACCATGCGGTGTCGCATGGCGTTGACGTCACCGGTGTCATGTACAGACTTGGGTCGATGCGTTTGTGCAGAGGACGACGTCGACGTCGAAGCTGAAGCCAGTGTAGATGTAGATGCGGCTAGGGATGCAAGTTTTGTCATGTTGGACTGTCTCGCGGGCGCGGGCGCGGTCGAGGTGCTGGCTGTCGGGGTGCGTGCGGGTATAGGCTGAGGATGTGCTGCTCGTACAGTCGGGGTTCGATTAGGAACTGGGGGTGGTACCCGAGCGGGGGGAGCAACCGGAGCAACTGGCCGCTGCCATGCTGGGAGTGGAACCGGCGCAGGCGCAGGCGCAGGTATTGTATTCGGGAGGTTAACCCGCGGGACGAGGCGCGGGTTCGGAGCTGGGGCAGGCGGCGGGGCATGCACTGGGACAGGAGGGCGGCGCGGAGCCGGTGGCGCCGGCGGAGGGGGCGGTGGAAGGGGTTGCCGCGCACGCGGAGCCACGCCCAATTGCGCATCCACCCTCTGCTCAGCGGCCGTCAACAACCGCCCTTCGTCCCACTGCGGACACCGACACGTCTTCCAGCGCGCGCGACAGACGTAACAGAACTCGGTTCGGCATCGGCACGTCATATGGAAGCAACCGTGGTGGAGTTCGATCATCTGGGAGCAGCCTGGGCAGCGGGCCCAGCCGGCGGCACGACCGAGCGCGAGGACGCCTGCGGCATCTGAATCTGGACGACAAACGTGCGACCAGTCATCGTATCCTTCGCGACATTTACTACAAGTCCGCTTTCCACATGGCGCGGGGCACGTATACACGTTACCGAAGACGCCCTCTGAGAGGGGTCCCAGGAACCGACTGCACGCAGGCGCAGAACAATAGACGCGTTTAAGGGTGCCGAATTCGACTTGTTTTAGCAAGAAGGTGGTGATGAGTGCTTGCGTGAGGTGTGGTCGGACCTGAACAAAGGAAATGTTCTGCCTGCAGCAACGAGGCGGATAGAGCGTCTCGTCTTTGGTTGCGGATTGGAATAGGTCCGTGATGCAACCAATGTCGTAGTAGTGTCCACATGGTGCACGAACTTCTGCGCCGCGGATGGGGTCTTGGCAGATGACGCAGTCATGGCCAGTTGGACTGTCAAGCGAAACTCTGAGAAAAGGATACAGACAAGACGCGAGGTGGACACACCGATTACCCGCTGGTTGTTTTGGCGTGACACTCGGTGTATTCAAGTTCACAGCCTGGCCAGGTCCTGTCGGGGAGCCAAACATCCAATTAGCCATCGAGGAGAGCCATGTTCCCCACGTCTGAGATGGCGCGGAGTTATTTCTACGCAATATAAATACTCCATCGTCCTGCGAGAAAAAGACCGTTCCTACCTGGCAACCTGCGTTCCACGTGGTTGGTGGTCGTTCTGCTGGGTTACCGCCCTTTTGCGCAAATTGCTTGAGCTGACGTTCCATGGGGACGACACGCCACTCACCTCTGATTGTTTGGCTGGGGAACCGCACCTGCCCTCTGCACCTCAGGCCGCACTTGCACCTGCGCCGGCCCCGGGTTGACACTGATGTCCTCCCCAGCAGCGACCCGTTGCGCCAATGCCCTATCCTGGTTGACGATGGCCAACCAACGCGCCTGCTGCAGTAAATCATTCATAGCGATATCACGATCCGACAACGGGGCCGTTTGGCGCGCAAACACCCCCAGCACATCATCGATCTCGTCTAGACTGAGGTGGTCCAAAAGACCGACCAAGTCTGTTTCGTAAGTACTTTCGACTCTCCCCCTTGGTGCGAGTCGCCCAGAGGACGGGACTCGGGAGGGGCCTGCGACGTTCATGGGAGAGGAAGAAAGAACTTGGTGATAAGCGCTTTGAGAACCTTCTTTTATAGGGCCGTAATCACCCGCGACACGTGGACCACAGCAAGTCGAGTTCTATATCGAAGTCCAGAAGAGTCGCCTTCTGTGAACTTTGCAACGGAAAAGTGTACAAAAGTGGGTGACAGTTTTATACGACCAGGAATTCGTGCTTTTTCAGAGCCACGACTCGCTAAGAAAAGTTCTATGGAATGTTGCTCAAAGTCAAAAAGACAGACTCCAAACGAACCTCGAGGTGGCTGTCGTCAAACTGACCTCGTCAACCCCACGACCCCGAGACCAACCGACCCACTTTCTTACCTTGTCCAACGACAGCGACATTCATGGCGACTTTTATCTGGGATCCAATGTCGGTTCGGTACGCGCCGATATCTAGATGTTCAGTCCACGCGACGCGGTGCGATGGGTGCGTAGTACAACCCCGGTGAACTACGATCATTCCTAGCGAACCTTCGACGACGCCGCACCGTTTTCGCTGACGGTGACGAATGGCAGAGAGTTTATTCTGTTGGTTGTTTAAGAACTGATGCTGGCAATGGTCCGATAGACCGACATACATGTTCTTAGCTTTAGTTCTGGTTCCACCGTTGTGTTCATCATGTACAGTACTTGTATAGATGTCTGTCCCGAACGTCGTATATCACATTCCGAACAACCGATCAAAAATGTCTAGCTTCAATACAATCAAAATGATGCAAACATCCTGCAGATAAGATAAGATAAAGATTTTAGATTTAGTGACTGGATCACATCGAGCCTATCTAAGTGGTGGGTCTAGAGATCATCCTGGGTCTACATTCACCTGATCTTGCTCATCAATTAAAAATCAGCCATTTCAGAGATGAGGCATGATAAACTATACAAACACAATGAACCAAAGACAAGAACATGTATGCATCACCGGCATCACTTTTTAAATAACCAACTGAATAGACCCTTTCGACCCTTTGTTTCGACCACCTCATCGACATACCTGACACGAATAGACCCAAGCGGGGCATCGACCACCACCTCATCGCCCCGCCATTCGTCTTCCCCCAGGAGACTAAAATCACCCACAAAGTACCGCCGCGTGAGGTCCACCTGGCTTAGTCGCGTTGCATTCCACACGATCGGATCGCTAATGGTGACGCTCCCATGGCGCGTAGAGAGTGACAACAAGCCCCGAAACGAACGTGGTATCGCGAGTCGGACTCCCCCATTGGAGGTGGTCGCCGTCAACGAAAACGGTGCGGCGCCGTCGAGGGTTTGCTACATGGGTGAATACTCAGGAACACGCGCTGGCGTGTGGATCGGTCGACGGGGACGTACCACCTGGGCATGGACGGACCCATGGTTCGACGCGAGCACGATCGTCGTGCGTCGCGCTTTGTCGGTATCGCGCTGTGACCCAAGGAGCCATATATCGGCGTGCACCGAGCCCGACTTGGACCTCAACTGTAAATTCTTCCGATCGTCCTCCGTTTCGGTGTCGTCGAGGGGGGCTAACATCGCAGGTGGAATCCCCATCGACGGATCGATGATGAATTCGCCGCGGATCGAGTCATGGTTGTTGGAGAGCGAGAGAAAGTTGGTCGGTTTGGATTTGAATGTGCGTGTGTCGGTGCTTGTGCTTGTGCTTCCGCTGGCAAGTATTGAGGGGTCATCTGGGTCTGTTTGAGACGTGTACGACGGGGGAGGCTGTTAGGGTCAGACGCTCAGTCGGACCGTCTCGAGTTGATCGGGAGGATGTTACCTCGTCTGCCAGGTTTCCATCCGTGTGTACCTTTGTGTCTGATGGTTTGCAAGGTTGGTCGTCTGGCGTAGACGTGACGATCATGGTGTGGATGAACGATGGCCTGGTGCAGAGGGCCGTATACACGTCCCTTTTGGTTCGCTGCGGATAAACTGCGCCCGAGACCTCGAGGCACCGCCCGGTCACAGTCCCTTTGCACGGTCGACCCTGTGCCTTGACCCAAACACAGCCCTCACAAGTCCTGTACAGCGCAGTACTTGTTCGAAAGTTCTCCGAACCGGATCCTGATCGACTCAGCCTCGAGTCTCGATATCGTACAACGCGGGACGTCGACGACGGCTTTCCCTAGCCCGTGCGTACGGCTGTTCTCTACCACGCGTCGACAAAACGCTGCGGAACGCGTCGGCGTCAACCAGAATCCGTCCGGACCCAACCCGCCAAGGACGACATCCAAGGCGGAGCATCGTGTTGCGTTCACATGACACGAGTACTCTCGTGTACTCGACGGGAATAACGAGACGAGATCCAAGACGACGCAGCGCTATCTGGGGAAGATGACAACGTAGGGATACCTATTGCCGAACAGCCTAGCGACGGACCGTTGCCTTCATCAGGAAACGAAACGGTAGAGAGCGTTCGGGACCTACGAACCAGTCAACGTGGACATCTGGGATCTAGCTGCCAGTGATCGGCATCGTCCAGTCTCGGCGTATCAACAAGACGTGGAACGAATCGCAGTCCCGATCCGACCTCACATTAAACACGATCCAAGTCTATGCATTTTCAACATACGTATCCTAGAAAAATTCATCGAGGTATATCCATTCGATATGTTCCACAAATACGACACGGCATTACGTCGTCATCCTCCAATTTTGCTCCTCTCATCATGTCATATGCATGTTCCTCGCTTCCCATGGGTCATACGCCATACCATCACACACATTCGCCGACACCCGCTTACGACTTGGACCCCTTGGCGGGGACGAGCAACCACCAGAGGGAGAGTACGAACCGGAGACCAGTCCCGATACCGAGCGTACCCGCATCGCCGATCTTGTTGAGCAGCGCAGCGCCGGTGAACCCACCAACGAAGAGAAAGAGGATCGCCATCACCTTGTGATCACGCGAAGCGACGAGGCGACGGACACGAAACAGCTGCGGTTCCGTCATGAGCTCGCACCACGTCGTCGTGAGGACCACTAATGGAGTCGATCAGAACGATGACCAAGCAAGGAGATAAACCCCAATCGTACCGGTGGTGGTAAATTGCGTATTGAGTCGCTTTCCCATGATTCCCTGCAATCCCATGCTCGCACTGATAAACGCCAGCGCGACGAACGACGCGGCGTCCGTCCATGCGGGTTCCCCACGCGAACTCGCGACGCTGCCCGAGTGGGATTGCCATATCGCGAGTGCGCCGGCCATGGTGAAGAGCGTCTGGATGAACGTACCAAGGGTCATCCAGAGGCGGGTCTTGCAGCCGAGTTTATCCCCGATACGCCCTACAAAGGCGCCAAGGATGAACGAGACAACGGAACAGAGGGCTTGGCGGTCGGCGATACGGAAGGTGTAATCGTGTTGGCCATTGAAGAGCCGCGCGAGGGCAATGGCGAGCTGAACGAGTGTGGGTGCGGGTGCGGGTCAGGGGCCAGCTGTGGTGTAGATGGAGGGGACGCACCTGGACAGAGTTCCCGGTCTGGAATGCGCACCAGACGAATACCGCAGAGAAGCTCACGGCGTCGCTAGAGACGTGTGAGAAGGTACGAGATCGGATGAGATCGAGACGTACATGAAGCCCGTCATGAAGCAATAGGCGGTCAACGGCGCCGCTGCCTGCGTCGTGTCGAGTTCCTCCATCAGGAAGCTCCGTATGCTCCGCATCCTCGATACGTGATGAGACTCGATGTCGTGGCGCTCTTTGGAACCCGCAGCGGTCTCGGGTGCAACTGGGGCGGACGGCGGAGGTGGAGGTGGGGATGGAGATGGAGATGGAGAGGGAACTTTTTCCGTCGTGGTGGATGGGTCCGGGTCGGTGGTGGTGGTCATGACTGGCTGACTGGTAGAAGCGCTAGGACCGTCCCTGGGTTCGTCGTGTTCCTGCACGGGGTCGAGCGTCACAGTGCTAAGTGGTCTATCGTGCTCGATGACGGTGTCGAGCGTCGCGGTACTAAACGGGCGCGATTTAGAAGCGATAAGGGGAGCCACTTGGGCTTTTATCGACGAGGACCGGTTGTGGAAACGTGCGACCAGGCTTTCTTTCCACATCGTTGATTCCCAAGAGAAAAAAAGAAAAAATTGGTGGGAACGGAGGATTGAAATACTCGACCCGCTTATGGACCCGATTCGGCCCTGAACTTGGTTACTGCCAAGAAACGTGTAATTACGCTCAATCGACGCTCTTCATGACGAGACACGACTGGTGTTCAAACCATCGCACGCAAGTATACCTCTCCGACTCGGATGAGGATGAGGACAACGTCGATGAGACCGACGACGTACGCATGTTGCGCGACATGGACCTCACGCGTCGACACGAGACCGTCGCGTACCGCCCGAATCCATGGAGCATCGCTCGGATCAACGCCGCCTCTCGACCAGCACGTCCGACTCCTCAACCTATCTCGATCCGATCGCCACCCAAACCCATCGTCGAGGCGTTCAAGAAACAGGCCGAACGCAGACGCGAGCCCGGCCAGAACACGGCCCAGGCACGTCCGCAACACACGGAACCCCCCCATCAGTCAGGCCCAGCGCATACATTCACCTCACGACACCAAGCCATCCGATCGTCACCGGTGCCGACTCGCCAAGTCGACCGTGCGCTCGTGTTTCACCACAGTTCCCCCGTTCGCGTCGCAGGTAAGATTCTCGACCGGCACCCTACCCAGCAACGGGACGACACCACTGACACGCCCGATCCCGCGCATACACGCACCCCCGAGCCGAAAGACAAGGGTAAACGCACCCGCTTGCCCTCGCCCGGTCCTGCGCCGCGCAAGAACGCACGCCCGCGCGTAGCCCCCACACGAGATGCCTACGGGTTTGGCGCAGACCCCGACGAAGTATGGTCGACGCTGGGCGCTCGGCGCAGCGCCAGAAACGCAACGACGCGCGGGGGAAATGCACGGGGTGTGATGCGTCCGGGGTGCTTTTTGCTCCCACTGCCTGGTCTCGCACCGAGGATCTCGACCCCGGCACGCGTGGTGACGTACTTGCCCCCACGCAGGGCGAGCAAGATGAACGAGGAGATGCCCGTCATGGATTCCGATGTGACGCTCGTCAATGCACACGGTGAAGACGACGATGCACGTGCGTCGATCGATGTGGACGACATCTGTGCCAGGTACGCCGAGACACGGGCGACGATGAAGACGGTGCGTGAGGTCCCATGAGCGTGCACGATGCTGATGAGTATTATCGTAGCAAGGTCGTATGAGACGTGTCATTGGGTGTATCGTCGAGCTTGAGGGGTAGTTCGTTTTACATGTCTAGGGGAAAGGACCCCAAAAATGAGAAATGATGTGATCAGCTGAGATCTAGATCGGCATCGTCCGAACGTCTCCACAGTTTAAATACGACGGTGCAGCGATGAACCATCAACACCCTCTTTCTCTCCCAATCCATCATGGCAAACGTTTATGTACGCGTTCCCTGTATTCGATCTACACTGATCCTACACTAATCGTCCCTAGTTCAGAATCCAGATCGGCAACAGGGATGCCGGCCTGATCGTCTTCAAACTCTTTGACAACGTCGTTCCTAAGACGGCCAGGAACTTCCGGGAGCTCGCCACGGGCCAGAACGGATTCGGCTACAAGGGATCCAAGTTCCATCGTATCATCCCCGAGTTCATGCTCCAGGGCGGTGACTT
>JBBPLR010000534.1:0-17062 GCA_038089915.1 Sutorius australiensis
AAGGGCCACCAGAGCGACGCAAGCAAAGATTTATTGGCTTGACACGAGCTGTTCATCAAATGGCGTATCGAATGAGTTATGCAAATTCCAAGATACGAGCGGTGTAAATCCTGAAGTAGCGAATTGGGAAACATTTACCTCGGAGGGATTTATTAGACTAAATGTAATCCTATGCTGTCCGATGACACGCAAATATGCTTGTGATGTGTATGGTCAAGGCTGAAGCGCTGAAATCAGGTACGACGTCCATCATCATCAAATCCCAAAGTCCAAGGAGAACAACGGCATTCCTCGTTTCCCAAACTGGCTGTGTGTAGATAATGAGGAGCTTGCGATCGAAGTGATGAGGGCTCCACTGTGGGTCTGTCCAAGTGGTGTTGGTGGGGGCTTGCGCCTTCTGGGGGGAGCGGGTGGCGGTGGCGAGGGACCGGAAGACGCAGAAGACGGTGGGAGACAGAGGTGATGTTTAAGCCAAAGATTTTTTTCCGCGTGTTGTAGGAGTGAGCCGTCGTCCATAGAACTGGTCTTCTCTCTCCAAGTTGGTGCATTGGTAGTAGCTGAAGCGACGATACCTAGACTAGTGGCACTCTTCATGCTTGGTCTCCTAGGTTCATCGGAGCCAGATTGCGATGGAGGTGGTTTGATAAATTGTGACTCGATGTTCTCAACACTGCAACTGGGCTTGACCTGTCTCTGCTTAGCAAGGGGTGGGATAGTACCACCGTGTCGTAGTTCAGGGCCTGCGGACGTGGAGATTCGGAACCGTAGACCAGCATGTGCTGTCGACGCAAGGATGTCATGACTAGGGCTACCATGGCGGAAATTGCCCTGCGAATCCAAAGCCTCTTCTTTCACGGGTGCACACACCACTCGCCGCTGAGGCACCGCCCAAGCGCTTCGTGGTCGGGTTGATATCTCGAATGCTAGCATTCTGGGTGAGTGATTCTAGAGCCGTCACTATTTGAGGACGCTTGTAGGGAATGTCCCGTAGTTGCGTCTTCGTGAGGAGGGGATGTAGAACACGGAGGTATGTGTGGCGCAACTACAATGATGTAAGCTGCTGAATTCCATCGATTACGAGCGGCGTCCACCTACTGATTCACTCTCGTCATCGAGGTCGTTTGTGTAGAAATATTCCGAGGTCGCTTTCGAAGTGAATAAATATATAATAGCTTCAACCCACGCTACGCACTCGTGTTGGTCGGTCCTGTTGTGAGGCGTGGAACATGGCCGTCGAACGAGCGGTTCACGTACTTCATTTGTATCAGGTTTGAGATTCCATAGTATACATGTGGAACTCTGAATGTACCGACTCGAGTATGCTCGAAGTTGTGGCACGACTTACACCTCCCGTTGCGACCGCACCAACGAGAGACCCGACTATAAACGACATGGATATGTACGAGTCTACGCAAGTGTCAAAAGTCGATTTGTCGTTCCTTCCTAGGCGTCGCCGGATTATCGAGTATAAATCGTGAACGACAATCGGTACATGGAATGCAAAGATACTATCACAATGTTTATCAACTTGACATAGGAGCTTCACCATCGCGGTCTCCGAACAAGTGATCGGCTCCGAGTTCAGCGACTTGGAGACCTGTCACTTGCCCGTGAACATTGGCTGGGTCAGAACCACGTCGGTGCCCTTGGCATCCCCATCTAGCAGAATGGCACGATCACGGTCTGGACGAGCGGGACTAAGATAGTCAATCGGTCTGCGTCGATGTGCTCGATGGTAATCAATGTGTCTCCGGAGGTTCGGAAGACGTTGGTCACGAAGCCTTTGGTACCCTCGTACTCGCCATTATGCCAGCGACCCAACGTGTCCGTAATTTCCATCAGTACCTTTTTATTTTGGAAGACCGGATCCAGTAGCGGGAGCCGAGAACAAACTTGTGAGAGACTGTTTCCAATGAACCAGGTGGCCACTCACTCGAATCGTCCTCATCTGTAGCTAAGATCCCCGGTGTCGGGGCCGAGTGCATAAAGCCTGTTGATCCAATGGCATGGGGCGTTGGTGCAGACTTTGATCGAGTAAATGGTGACGTGTTGCCCCATCCAATATTGTTATCCGAAGAACCCCACTGGTCACTGCCCCAACCCGAGCCGAGCGTTCTGCCTCCGTCGTTGACCCAGTTCGGGGACTCACTGCTCCCATATGGGTTGGGAGTCCTTAAGGAAGCACTCCATGTAGAGGTTTTACTGCCATCTTGGTACGGATTAGGCGTCCACGAGGAGGCCAGGCTGACGTTTTGCCACCAGCGTCCTGGTATGAGTTGGGTGTGCGCGACGACGCGTTCCAACCTGGGATTCTTCCATCACCGCTCGCGTACGGCCACCTCCGCTATGGACGTTGAGGATGTGCAGATGGGCAATTGTAGTATAACTAACAACACCATCACGACGACGATCACTGAATGGTGCATTTTATTTTTGCGCGTGGTGAAAAATACTATGGTATTTGATTTGGCTTGTTGCGAGTTACCATCATGTGATAGTAGACAACGACAATAAAATTGGACGGTAACCGGCTCACCCACATTCTTTCCGCTCCTTCCTTCTCTCAGGCAGGTCCTGTTCATTTCTGATCACCGCTGGACGTGTCGATTTAGCTATGACCAACAAATGGGTCTCCGGTCTCGACTTTAAAGACTATGCTGGTGCATTCATCGAGACACCCCTCCGTAGGAACAAGTCCGAGCGTGACAGGCTCCAAGGTATCCAGCAAACGTGGATAAATGGGAATCCTCCAAGGCATCCGCACAAGCCCTCAACTCTCGTTCAAAGATTCGACCTATGGATGATCAACGAAGGAGGAAAGCGACTCTTCTTCTTTTCTTGGATATTCTTCCATTGTCTGGTCATCACCTTTGGTTTCATCAACTATCAACTTAGCGACGACCTAACCACTGCTCGTGGCACCTTTGGCATTACCTATCGTCAGTACTTCGTGCTACATCTTCGGAGTGAAAACTGACTTGGCATCATATTCTTCTAGCTATCGCTCGTTCCGCTGCTCTTGTCTTGCATACCGATGTCATATTCATCCTTTTGCCAATTTGTCGTAATTTCATCTCCCTCCTTCGTCGGACCCCATTGAACCACTTCATTCCCTTTGACAAGAACATCGCCTTTCACAAGGCGACGGCGTGGTCCATCGTCGTGTTCACAATCATTCACATCGCCGCTCACATGCACAACTTCCTAGAACTCGCCATGCTTGACCCAAATGCCCAAACTACTGGTCAACGCGTCCTCGTCTTTTTGCGGGCCAACTTTGCCACTGGTCCCGGTGCTACTGGGTGGATTATGACCGCTTGCCTTGGGGTCATGGTTTGGTTCGCCATGGAAAAGCGCCGACGTGCCAACTTTGAGAGATTTTGGCACACCCACCACCTTTTCCTTGTCTTCTTCCTTGCATGGCAGTTCCACGGAATGTGGTGCATGATCAAGCCCGATAGGGAGCCCTTCTGTTCTTTCAATAGCATCGGTGTGTTCTGGGTGAGTTAGGTGTCTAGCTTGACACCCCATTTCTCATGCCCCACCTTCAGCGGTACTGGCTTATTGGTGGCGTCATTTGGACCTACGAACGTGTCTTACGTGAAGTTCGATCTCGTCACAAAACGTATATCTCCAAAGTTATCCAGCACCCTTCAAAGGTCGTTGAGATCCAGATCAAGAAAGAGAAAATGACGACCCGTGCCGGACAATACATCTTCATTTGTTGTCCAGAAATCTCGTATTTCCAGTGGCATCCTTTTACCCTTACTAGGTGTGTGACTTCTCATCTGACCTCAAAGAGGTCCTGAGACCCTTGCAGTGCACCAGAGGAGGATTACATCTCGGTTCACGTTCGCGTCGTCGGTGACTTCACAACGGCACTCGCCAAGGCGCTCGGTTGCGATTTCGACTCCAAGAAGGGGAAGGAAATAAATGCATCTGGTGGTATGGTGGTGGGCACTAACACGAACCCGCTTCTTAATCGGGCACTTCCCCGTGTTATGGTCGATGGTCCATTCGGTAGCGCTTCGGAGGATTTCTTGAACTACGAAACGGTCCTGCTTGTCGGTGCCGGTATTGGCGTTACGCCATTTGCCTCGTAAGCTCCGGTGTATTGCCAGCGAACTCAGGTGATATTAACTCTATCGTAGCATATTGAAGTCTATCTGGTACCGGATGAACAATGCAAACAACTCGAAGCCGACGCGTCTCTCCAAGGTCTACTTTACCTGGGTCATCCGTGACTTTGGCAGTGCAGAGTGGTTCCATTCCCTCTTGGAGGCTATTGAAGATCAAGATACTCGCAACCGCATCGAGATCAACATTTATCTCACGGCCAAAATCAAGGAGGATGATGTGAACAATATCATCGTGGGTTTTTCGCATCAGTACTTACCCAACGGGCTAACTGTCCGCATGTTCCCCGCTGCACGTGCGTCACTCAGGTTCAGGATGTGGGTGGAGAGAAAGATGCGATCACGTCACTACGCGCTCCCACCCATTTCGGGCGGCCAAACTGGGATAGAGCGTTCGCGTCCCTTGTCGACAACCACCCTGATACGGATGTCGGCGTGGTGCGTTATTGCACACACAGGTCCGCAGCACGTCGTCCTAACCCATATGCGTTGTTCCGCAGCTCTTCTGTGGACCTCCCGTGTTGTCCAGACAACTCCACCAAATGTGTAACAAATACTCAAACCCTGGTGCCGGTGGAACTAGGTTTTTCTTTGGAAAAGGTATGTTCCCTTGTCGTGTTTCCCATTGTTCGGTCCCTCACTACCTTTTTACCTAACAGAGAACTTTT
This sequence comes from Sutorius australiensis, assembly GCA_038089915.1. Lineage (NCBI taxonomy): Eukaryota > Fungi > Basidiomycota > Agaricomycetes > Boletales > Boletaceae > Sutorius > Sutorius australiensis. The sequence goes on from JBBPLR010000534.1 coordinate 4,805, forward strand.
GATGGTTGAAATAGTCCATCTGCAAACCGCTGCTTGCTTATTTGTGTATCGGTTGTTCATGTACTTGGGTGCTGGTTCACGCAGAATGCTTTCATCTGTGATGCCTTTGCTCCTTGGCATCTCTACTGCATGGACGTGGTCTTTGTGTTTGTAGCGTATTGTGTCATTTTCCGTAGATGCTTGTGTGGTTGGCAGTCCTTGGGGTCGGCTCAACTAGAAGCAAACCCAACGAGTTATGGTGCTGTATTCTACAATTGCTGAATGATATGATGATCTACCGACGATAATCAACGGATGACGATACATTATAAATTGCTATGCAGATTAGGTCGGGAGATGCTGTAAAAATGACGTGCTGAGGAACATTACAAATAAAAAACAGGTGGATGCGGACCAAATATCTCAACAATAAAACAGGAAAGAAGAAAAAAAGTAAGGCTTAGAACGAGTCCAGGCCAAATTGGAAGCGCTCCGGGTTCGTGGCCAGGGCAAGAGAAGGCATACAACTCCACAAGCACCGGTAGTTATCGATCGCGGTCTTGCCCGTCACCTCCTCGTATTGTTGTAATTCCCCAGCGGTTTCGTAGGGTCCTTTGAGCGTGTTGTACAGTTCGTCCTTGTCGTCAACGTCGTACACCTGACACCAGATCCCGACGAGCTTCCGGACAAAGTCGCTCATCGTGCCATCGCTGGCATCAACGACAACGACTTGCATGCAGTCGGCGATCTTCGTGCGCGCCCATCCGGTCGGCTGGGCATCTTCGAGCGCCGAGTCTGAGAGTGTGACAACATCTGTCGCCCTCTCCCAGGGTACAGAAGCGAGCTCCGAGAGACTCCCAGCATGTCGCTTGCGAGAGGTCCATACGACAGATGAGGAGCGGATAATCCGTGCGTCTGCGCCTTTGCGAAGCATGACCATGAGGTCAGGGTGGCGTATACATGCATTGACAAACGCCTGCGCCATCCGATCGCTCAAGGATAAGCTAGCATACAGGGTAAGATTACGTTTGATTTCCTCCCAGGTAGGACCAACAGGGGGTGAGCCAGATTCTCTGTAGATTATCGAATGGCGAGGCGAAGAGAGCGGGATATCGGCTGGGATAAAGCCGGCCAAGACCAATTCCATGGAGCCATCGAACCTAAAGTCGTGCTTGATGTACGTTTGAGATAATGGCGTGCGTGTCAACAGAGCATACCGGGTGAGGTCAACGACCTCGTCAATCTACACGAATGATGAGTCTTTTGGGTTAAGAAGCTCAGAATTATCGATACCGTTCGACAAGCAGTGCGAAGACAAGTATAACACTGGCGGAAGGCCGACATATGACCCCATGCGTGTAAAGGCCATCGTTCGCCGCTGGGTTTCTTGAAGACTTTGCCTCCGAGCACGACCACATGTTCACCATCCGTCGACCGCAGTACATCGTCAACGGCTGAGTAAACGTCGTGTATGCACAGTGAGCGAATTGTATACCAAATCTTCTCCACAGTAACGAGATCCTGATCTTGATCGTTCAATAACGCCGTGACACTATCATATGTGTGCGCGAGAAACATTAGAGAAGCATCCTTATAGATCGCTCGACGAACGTATGCATAGATGACTTGCAACCGCTCGGCGTGAAACAGCGACGTCGAAGCAACGCAATGCCAAGCGAGGCACATCCTAATCCCCTCTCTGAATTCGATGGCCTTCTCGCGTAAGACGGCTTCGAGCGGATCCTCGACAACAGCGCCTTCAATGCTCCCCGTAGAGTGGAACGACATATCACCACTGGTCGCGTGATTCCCGTAGCCGGAGCACTCTCCGCTCTCGTGTGTGTCCTGCTCCAGGACCCACAATGCGTTCTGACCCTTGAGAATGAGTTGGTAACCCCGCGTTTCTACATGCAACATTAGTTGCTCCACCTCGGACCTCTTGCGCACTAAATTGTCCCAAAATATCTTGTGACCAAAATCCTGTATTCGAATGTTCCTTCACTCGTGGTCCAAACACCCAGAGGGCAAAGTCTCACCATGTCTTCTCTATCTCAGTAGTTTTTTTGTTCACTTCAGGTCTCACTTCCAAGAGGATGTAATATAAGACGTACGCAAAGAACCTCCGCGTAAAGTAAACTCGCGCTTCGATGCATCTCCAGAATAGTGAAAAGCCAGAAGAGCTTCCGTTCGTTGACTGTACACACCTAGTGAGTAAATTATACTTTCCCCGAAGGTGGGCATTCCACTCCCGAAGAAGAGAAAGAGCGTCACATGCCATGATTGTCGCAACATCATGGCACGCCGGGATATCCGGGTATGCTTTGAGGAGTGTGCCGTGAGCCTTGTAACTCGTGTACAACCTGAGACGCTCCTGTGTGTCGATGGGGTTTTTCAGCGGACAGAACCAGACCCCACTAGGGCACACCTCATTGTGAAGGGGGCACCACAAAACGCCGTCCACTGGTGGATTTGAACATTCCACACCCGCCGCGGAAAGAGCTGCACAAGTAATTCGTTTCTTCTTTGGAGGCCTTGACATGTTCGAGGCTGATAATAGTTCGGATCGGCGAGTCTCGGTCAAAGCTCGACGCGATAGACGAAACCCAAAATCGCTGGACCCTCACCAAATCACGTGACCGTGTACCTTGGTGCTGGAGAGGCCAAGAGCCTTGTATGCAGGCATCTTCGCTATCTATGGGAGCCAGACTCACGCAATAAACGAGCGAAGCGCACCGTTGTAGGCTTTGGTGTCAAAAGTGGCAGTGTGTAACACCGTGCTCGATGAATCGGTCAATTTATGACCAAGTACTCCCTGGATGTGGACGGGACACCCGGCGGTGCAACGCACAACCAATTCAAGGCAAGGTCCGAGATCGACCAAAGCTCCGGTTTGTATTGTCCTGTCCTTCGTCGCAATATCGATTGGCAGATATATTAAGCTCAAACTGATGTGACTTGCTCGGCTTTCTACTAGCCTTCTGAAACTTTTATGGGGTGGATAATCCAGCGTTACCCTCGGCTAGGTTCGCAGATTGGCTCCCATTGCGCCTGTTTCCGTAGCACGGAATGCGCCGCTGGCAACGTTGCCAGAAGATCGCGTACTACAATCTCGATCTTTTGATTACTGCCGAGCGTAGCCCATGATACTTGAGCACGCAAGGGTGCTGTGATGTTATGTCTCAAAAAGTTCTGCCGATCAGCGGGGATTTCCCTTTGGTTAATGAAACGACAAGCAGACGATATGAAACAAGGTTATGGCCTGTGGTATCAATTTCAGCTTTGTTTGGTGACCGATCATGTGCACGATCTACTCCATGGCAGATCTTTTCAGCTTGTCTGACTGCTTCTGTCTCAGGTGTCCACACATTAATCGCCGCCGAGGACGGAGGGTTCATGTGATCCGACCTCTGCTATATCTGCCAGGTATCCCATGGCTTCAACGTTCCACATGCTTAGAGCACAGGATATTCATGTACATCATTGCGGATACAAAACTATCCGAGCCGATACCTCGGGTCGAGTAACCCCTCCGAGATGTATAGTATCTACCTACCAAATCCAGTGATACTCCCAGGGTGAAGGAATGGATCATTGCTATAGTTAAAGACAGAACATCCACGCAGGATAGTCTGGTTGCAGGAGAAGCACCAGTTGATCGTGGAGTTAATGGTAGTCCACTGCGCGAAGGGGTCATAATTTGGAACTTGGTACAAAAAGGCAAGGGAACTCACGTCAAGGGCCGTGATCAGGTTGGGAAGGGTGAGGCTGTCCTGACCGAACATTTTCAAAGGTTTGAACGCCTCGTCGTTCGTTCCATTCTTGAATTTCAGCGAAACTATATAATCGCCCGCGGTATCCTTGGATAGCTCCAAAGCGAGGGCGGAGGCATAGTCGGCTGTTGATGTCACGTAAACAAAATGCAAAATAATCAGTGATTGTCCCCTCACCAATCCCAGAAATCTCGGGATTCGTCACCGTAGCATTGGTGACATTGAACAAACTGATGAATGGTTTGTAGTCCACCGCCGTCAACGCGAGCTTAACTTTTTTGTCAGGCAGGGTCATGTTCCCCAGTGACCAGAGAATCTCTGGCAAAAGAGTCCGGATAGCAACTATGAATTGTTAGGTAGATCATGATACAACATCGCGAACCACCTACTTTGGCCAACTCCGTTCTGGGTGGTGTCTGTAAAGACGTTTTTCTCGTGAATGTCAGCGAAGTAGCGAGCTTGTGACAACAGAGTCTCAGGGAATGAATTGTAGAATGTCGCATTGTGGATGTACTGGACGTTCAAGTAGTCATAGATCTTGTAATTGCAATCAGTTGAGATGAGGCCTAATCGCCATCAGTCCCTATCACTTACATTCCACTTCCGATCAAGTCAGAATACGCCCAACAAGAGAATGGATACCACATACAATATTAAGGAAGCTGCTGTTCAAGCCATTAAGGTATGGTTCGACAGCCTGCAGGAAAGGAGCGGCTTGGGCAGCTGCATTCTTGAGTATGACGCCATTGTTCACACGAGCCAAGTGAAATTGGAAATACTAAAAAGCCAAATTAACATCACAACTTAACCACTCTCAAATGCTTACTTCGCATTCCATCCAACTTGTGAGTGAAGGTGCCTGCCAGAACTCGAGAGACTCCACTGGGATGTATTGGTATCCTCCCAACGGGGCCTCGACTTTCTGACCATCGCCGAGGGTCGAGGTGGACGCCTTCGTCGGTGGGTAAAGGCCCTGAAGAACAGCATAAGCGGAATCAAGTATGACATTCCCTCCTCCTGCATCTGCGCGAATAAAGAGCTGATCGACGTCAGCAACATCAGTCTCGATGCCCTGGATGTAAGACGGTGATTCTGGGTTGATATAGGTCTGCCTCAGGTAGCAACCGAGATTGTATTCTTGGCTCTGTGGGAACCTTAGTACCACACAAGATAAACGACGTTGGGCATACCGCTCCATACGGCGTCAAGTGTCCTTGTGTCGAGTTGTAAGTCGTGTAGTCTTGGAAAACCACGTCGGAGCGGTCGCCATGACGAACCAGCAACGCAACGCCAATGAGACCCGTAGTGTTCACCATCTTGGGCTCGGAGATGGACGCCAGTTGCACGGGAAGGGGCCTTCCCCTTTATACTGAACGGCGCGACCCCCAGACCCGTGATGAAACGATATGGAAAAAGTAGGACATTATACGGCCCCTAGGATCGGAGAACTCGGTATCCGATCAGAGTAATCACAGCCTCCAGTAGATGAGGAACGACTTATCGATGAACTTGGTGGCCGTGTTCAGCCGCCCGCCGTTAAGTCCATAAGTCATGCATCGTGCTGAATCCTTGAATGCGTGGTCGGACTAGTACATAATAGGTAGAGCCTAAGCGGCATTGATACTCATTATGGTATCTGGGCGCTGAGCGCTGAGCCTTTGCTTCTTGGTGTGAAGAACCCGGGTATTAGCAGGTTGTTTTGTGTGGTAGTCAAGTGGTGTCCAGTTTACCAATCAATTTCAATTTGTAGCAGATCAAGATGCGATATACTGATCATACGAAGGTCAACGACACAGTCACGATGGTCTGACAGTGGAATGTAGTGGCGGTCACGACGACCGCCGACCCTACCGCAGTGGCTTTAATCTAGATTTGGTCGTAATGACCGCACGACAGTGTCGCCATTGATACTGATGCACGTAATCGCCCCTTCAGGTTTCAGGGTCTGATCAATGTTAACTGGCAGGCCGAACGATCTACCTGCGCTGTGTCCCGACATTAAAGTGCAAACACAGTGGGGTTAGAAGAGGATATATTTATGTAGGGCAAAATTTAGATGGATCAGCAAATGGTGAGGATAAAAGGTCCCGGTAAATTTGGAACAAACTGTGATCCGAGTAGCATGTGGATGCGGTGAGGTATATGCATTTCATATGAATGGCTTTTAAGATTTCTTGTTGTCATGACCGGAGGCTTTGCGATAATATTATCGACGTTGGCGTTGAAAAGAGTAGGTTTGACTAGTGTATCAAATGATCCTGAAGACCGACTGGCAAAGCACCCGACATAAGCTGTGACCAATCAGGGTCGCAGCATTACCGCAATCGGACTACATACCTCCGGACCCTTGCTTCATGAAGATTTTGATACTGATAAACGTTATTCGTTTGCCCAAAGTATAGCACTCTAAGTAACCGAAATTTTCCTCTGCGAGCCCAGTTACCGATCCCATCAGAGTATTACGGGTTCACACGCCAACTCAGATCTCACGTGTATGTTGATCTGGTGGGACGAAAAGGAAGGCCTATCTTGAGCCTCGCGTGAGCCGTGTGCAAGGGAAGAGAATATTCCGGAGTGCTAGAATGGTTGGGCCTCCAGCGAGGAAACCGACGCAGTCTTGGATCCTCGTAGAGAACAAGCGACCAGCACACTGGTTTCACGCTTCTTGACGTGGAAGAACATATGTTTGTACGAGTGTAAGATGCCATACCAACTAGCTGTCGGACTGTTACAGTGGTGGTGAGTCAACCTTCCGAGCAAATTGGAAAAACTTTGTTATGTTCCCCTCCGAAGGGTCTGTAGCCAACCATATGCCGCGAATTACGCCTAGGTGACGTGATCAACATGTATTTAGTAAGAAGGCCCGAACGGCGGCGTACGCTACGATCGTAGTATGTGTCGGAAATGCCATGGGTAGTAGACTTGCGGGTCGTTGGAGCTTCAAGTTCAAGTTGTTTACTATGCGTTACTATAACTTCGGCACTTTGGCAGAATACACAATTCTGCATACTATATTCATTGTCCACACAGCTACAATAAATCTAGTATGTATTCTAGACGTCTGCGAGGTTGAACGAGTACAATCAAAGCAGAAACGAATAAGATAGCTAAAACCTGGGTAGTCACGCAGACTCACGCTCAGTTGTCACTTTGGTGTCACTCACCGGACAGTGCCGCAGCTGAGCTTGAAATTCTGATGGGCTGCCGCAAATGTGCCGAGCAGCTGTTAGGAGTGATCTCCGGGCCGGGAGATGATGCATGATGCATGATGCTGCTTTGCCTTCGCAGGTCCAGGTCGAATGGTGGACGCCGCACGGGAAAACATCGATCAACCTCAGACCCAACATACGAGTCACGGATACAGGCTGCATTACAAGGCCTTGCAAGTGGTCTCTATGAGCCGGTCAGTGCAGCAGCTAAAGCGCAGAATGTATGATTTCCCGTTTGTAGTTTAATTCTGACCGCCGAAGTTACATGGATGCCGAAGTTATAGTAACGCGTAGTATGTGTCAGCACCTCGGAGATGCAAGAAAGGCGGCGCCTTTAAAACAGTCGAGTGAGAGCATGTCTTTGAGCGAGCCAATTTTATCGCAAGACACACGTTTCTATGTGATCTGGGGAAGATGATACCTGGATGGTCGCCGCGAATCGCAGTCGGTGAAATACGCTAGAGCGTTCACGTCCCTCAAATCACTATTCACTGATTGGTTAGACATCACATGTGGTGCAGGTAACAAAAATAAATATACCCAAGCCCGTAGATTAAACCTCTAGGGTTAGGGTAAAGGCTTCCTCCACCTGCCAAATCCAGCAGGTTCATATCGTATAAAATATCAACGCACGGAAAAGTCGTCATTCCCCATCCACTCTAAAATGTCCTCAGAGACTAGCGTTTCCTTCTCGGTCCCCTCCTCCCAACAAAGGGATGCATCTCTTAGATCAAGGCCACCGGTCTGGGCTCTGGATTCTTCCAATGGGAATGTTCCTCTTCCCGCGAAATGTGATAGACATGGACGAGAGGGTGGCGTGTGCTGCAAGGAGCTCAAAGACGAGGATGACCGCACTCTTATCAACCCTGATATCGTCCGTGATGTGTGAGTCTCTTTCCGTATCACCCCTTTCAATTTCCTCATTTCACGTGTACTCTTCTAGAGTCATTGGTCTCTCCGACGGTTTGACTGTCCCCTTTGCATTGACAGCTGGTCTGTCATCGCTTGGAGAGTCCAGATTAGTTGTTCTCGGGGGTATCGCGGAACTCATTGCAGGGGCTATTTCTATGGGAATTGGTGGATTCCTCGCGTCTCAGGCCGAAAGAGACCACTTTCGGTTCCTAAAGCGGCACACGTCGTCAAGGGTACTCCGCAGCTGCGAGGGAGAATTGGAGAGAGAGGTCTATGCTGTTCTCGGCCCAGTCGGCGTTGATGAACGCATTTCAAGAGCCGTCACGAAGTGTCTGCGTGATATTGAATTTGACACAGGTGGGGACGGCAATGGCTCATCATCAGACGAAGAAACTCAATCACTGAGGTGGAAGTCTGACGTGGGGCTAACCCCCTTCTTGCTCAAGTTTGGCGTGGGTTTGGGTTCGTCTTTCGCCCATCTACCAATCATTTTACCAACATGCGTTTCTTTGACAGAGGAGGTGCCGACAAGTCGCCTGTATGGATCGGCGATCACCATTGGACTTGGGTACCTTATTGGAGGGATTATACCACTCCTCCCTTACTTCTTCTTCGCTCGCGCTCATGTGGCCTTGATCTATTCCTGTCTTCTGACCGGTTTCGTACTCCTGGTCTTTGGGGCAGTCAAAGCCAGGGTGACTGGGGCAGGGAAAGGAGTCAAGGGGTATCTGTGGGGTGCAGTGAGTACACTACTAGTTGGCGGAGCTGCTGCAGCTGCAGCGTATGGCATCGTTGCACTTCTTGAGGTATAATCGGATGGTTTCCTTTGGGATTTGTGTTGAATAAATATTGTTGTCGATGTATTATCTTGACTCATATAGATCGCACGTCGTATCATTACATCCCGCCGTGTCATCCTAAGAGATTATAGTAACCTACATATACAAATCCGCGTCATCAACGTTGGTTGTCAAATTGACTAGCGAGTAGTTGATGCGGCATGTCAGACGAATACGCATATGCTGTGGTGTGAATCATGTGATGGGCACGCGCTAGATTACTGCTCCGCCACCCAATCGAATGCGGAGAATTAGTCTGCCAGCTGCCCTCAGTACAAGCGAATATAGTACCGCAGTGTCTGCCCATGTGGTTCCTGTTTTGCGTGGCACCCGAACAGCCTAGAGCGGGCCGGGTACCGATCAACATGCACTGGAAGATCTGGCCATCGGCTAAGATATGGTGATGGGAAGTGCCATTGGCATTGGATGAACGGTGTATTGCCGTTGTCACAGTGGCCATTACGGTGGGGATACAGTACGTGAACGGATCGTAATATACGTGTCCGAATTGATTGTTCCGCGTGGGATGGAGCATCCCGCGGAAAAAGTGGGGATTTATCCTTGCTGTCCTCGTACGTTTGTAACTCAACGCACGATGGGTACACTCGCGTCTTGGTTGAGTTAAACAATCCGAGTTCCTGCGTCGACTGCCAGTGTCCCTTCTTAGCACCTCAGTGGGCTGTTCAAACTTGCTGCCGCGCTCGGGGTTCACATTGCCGGCGGACCCCAGACACTGCATGACTTCAAGGCTCTACTGAGCTAATCGTTTTCGTTGTTGCCAACGTTGAACACGAGCTGGCTTCAGCTTGCAAGGATCTGAACTTAAAAGTACTACAACGGTCTCATCACATAGAGCTTTGGTTAGGGAAAAGTCAAAGGGTGTATTCGCACCACCACGCATCACCGTCTCCATCACAGCGGCCATTTCTCCCTTTTATCGCTTCAATCCTAGGCCGCGGGAGACTTCGACACCTGGCATCCCACCGCTATGATGATTCAGACATCCGATTCTGCGGTTAACATGCTCACAGAGGATGATTTTGGGATTACATACTACATAGAGAACGCCCAGCAATTTTGGTCAGGTACGTTTCGTCACACGATCTATACCTGCGGCTCTTGTTCATCAGAAGAACATATTGTATCCTTTTCCTTGGCCACTCCATCCCTTCAGAACTCGACGACATCCTGCGTCTCCCGAGCGATGAATCGGCCACACTGTCCATGCTTGATACCGCACTCCGGAGGTTCGTATCCTTATGCGCCTCTTATCATGGTCAGCTTCCTCTGCCCCTATTCTTCCATCTTGTGTTGATCATAATTTCGTGCCAACAGAACAATATCTCCAGAGTCCACTCCAACTAGAACACTCGTGCCAGCTGCTTTTGGATTCCGAGCTTTTCGTCTTTCATTCCGAGAGGATGTGTGAACTCGCGATCGAGGATGTGCAGTCGGTATGTGGAACAGTGCCACCCTGTTCTTGCATAACTCACACATGTTGATAGAAAACGGATCCTCACGGACAATTTATCTTGTATAGCCTCTTATTGTTTTGGGGCAGACGCCAATCTTCTTTCCTTCGTAGCCACAAGCGATGGCAGCCTCTCGTTCCTTTATTGATGGATCATATCTTGGTCGAGATTGATCCAGAGGCTGACGATTCTTATGTTGGCCCCAATTTTGCTTCCAATGGCGCAGGCTCTCGCGCGAGTGTCATCATGGGTCCAGTTGCTATAGAAGGCAAGCTCAGGATGCTCAGTGTCAAGCTTCTTTATGAAGTCTGTCGGGTTCAGAAGCTGTCGGAGCAAGATTTACGTAGGTTTTTTCTTCTTCCCAAGGTCACGCCGTTCGTCCGGCTGAACATCCTGACACAGGTGTATTCAGTGATACATTCATCGATCATCTCTTCGAGCTTGTGGAGCAGACACGCTTTACGCCGGATGAGACATTCAACTACTCTGTCATCAAATTGATAGTGAGCACCGCATATTCTGCTTTTACAGCCATTGACTCCTGGACAGGTAGCGCTTAACGAACAATTCATGGTCGCGGGTTTGAACACTGTCGCATCACCTCAAGGTGACCAGAAGAAATCACCTGAGGTGCGGAATCGGGTGCTTGATGTCCTTATATCTCGCCTTGGTTCCAGCAAGACACTTGGAGAGAACATGATATTCATGCTCAACCGTGCATGTACGTTTCACGTGGGGCATTCTTTTATCTCGACTGAGAATGCTTCTTAGCTCGCTCCGCGGAAGATCTCTGCATGCAGTTACTCGTGTTGAAGCTATTATATATTTTATTCACTTCGAAAGCGACCTCGGAATATTTCTACACAAATGACCTCTGCGTACTCGTCGATGTCTTCTTACGCGAACTGGTGGACCTCGATGATGAGAGTGAATCGGTAGGTGGACGCCGCTCGTAATCGATGGAAAGCAGCTTACATCATTGTAGTTGCGCCACACATACCTCCGTGTTCTACATCCCCTCCTCACGAAGACGCAACTACGGGAAATTCCCTACAAGCGTCCTCAAATAGTGATGGCTCTAGAATCCCTCACCCAGAATGCTAGTATTCGAGATATCAACCCGACCACGAAGCGCTTGGTGGAGCGGTGCCTCAGCGGGGAGTGGTGTGTGCACCTACGAAAGAGTTCATTCGACAAAGAGGCTTTGAATTCGCAGGGCAATTTCCGCCATGGTAGCCCTAGTCATGACATCCTTGCGTCGACAGCACATGCTGGTTTACAGTTCCAAGAAAAAACATCCGCAGGCCCTGAACTACGACACGGTGGTACTATTCCTCCCCTTGCTAAGCAGAGACAGGTCAAGCCCAGTCGCAGTGTTGAGAACATCAAGCCACAATTTATTAAACCACCTCCATCGCGATCTGGTTCCGATGAACCTAGGAGACCAAGCATGGAGAGTGCCACTAGTCTAGGTGTCGTCGCTTCAGCTACTACTAATGCACCGACTCGGAGAGAGAAGACTAGTTCTATGGACGACGGCTCACTCCTACAACACGCGGAAAAAAATCTTCAACTTAAACATCACCTCCGTCTCCCACAGTCTTCTGCGTCTTCCGGTCCCTCGTCAACTACTTCTACTGCCACACAAAAGGCACGCAGGCCGCCACCCGCTCCCCCCAAAAGGCGCAAGCCCCCACCAACACCACTTGGACAGACCCACAGTGGAGCCCTCATCACTTCGATCGCAAGCTCCTCACTATCTACACACAGCCAGTTTGGGAAATGAGGAATGCCGTTGTTCTCCTTGGACTTTGGGATTTGATGATGATGGACGTCGTACCTGATTTCAGCGCTTCAACCTTGATCATACACATCTCAGGCATATTTGCGTGTCATCGGACAGCATAGCATTACACTTAGTCTAATAAATCCCTCCGAGGTAAATGTTTTCCAATTCGCTACTTCAGGATTTACACCGCTCGTATCTTGGAATTTGCATAACTCATTCGATACGCCATTTGATGAACAGCTCGTGTCAAGCCAATAAATCTTTGCTTGCGTCGCTCTGGTGGCCCTT
>JBBPLR010000535.1:0-17048 GCA_038089915.1 Sutorius australiensis
GGAAAAAGAGTGGTGTTGTGGTTTATTTGTACATTGTTGAACCAATTATACATCACATGTCCCATTGCTTACATAAGCACCTAGTACACCATATCAAATTACAATGTTATTGGGTCAGCAACAAAAACGTTGCAATAAGTACCCCTACTTAATTGTTGAATACTGCCTTATCAAGAAAGAATTACATAAGCAATGTATATATTTTCTGAAAGCTCATAATAAGGGCTATCTATGAATCCCTGGAGTTATAGGTCCAGCATCAATCCCTCATGAGATATACATCAAACATTACAAATGCTGCAAACATTGCAACATTTTTGTTGCTCAGTGTATCTACCATCTAGGTAGAGGAATGGGACTTATGAGTCAAGGGCGGTAGTAGGCCCGTGAGCTCGCCTGAAGCTTTGGGAAAGACTTCAAGGTAAACTAGACTGGAGGACGTCCAGCTAGTCACCTTGCTTTATATACCATCTACTCTATGTACACCCATGTATGGTAGATCTAATAGATATACTAATAGTCCATATGATAAATAGTAAATCGGAAGATATAGTCCAAGGGTTAATAAATAGGAATGGAAGAGGGTATAACATGTGTGCAATGCATGTAGAATGTAAGTATACACATGGCCATTGAGGCGATGTGGAATGGAAGTGAGTACATGTGCATAGCGCATGCGATCATGGTCAGGGGGTATTAGCCCCTAAGCATATGTGTGAGATTGGATCGCAGATCCAATCATGAACTCTATAATAATGTAAATGAGCATATACAATACCTCGTGAAGTGTGCATAATCAGTAGGACTAGCCTAGACCAATAAGATAAGATCACAGGACATAGTGACTGGATCACATCAAGCATCTAGTGGTACTAGTGGTCCTATGGATCCTAGTAAAGTGTAGCATCAAGCTACTTAGTCATGAGCACAGTCAAGCACTAGATTGTGCAAGAATAGGGGTTATAATGTAGACCTGTAACAAACATGGGGTCCCCATTCTTAGCCTTATACCACACCTTTCTTCAGACCAATCACATCAGACCTCTCATCGCTCAACTCCACCTATCCTTTGAGCCCATTTCCCCCCTTCTAGCTTGCCTGCTGGAGGATATCCAAGGGGACCTACATGGAGCCTTGTCAATCCTTGCCTATCAACTAGAATTCAGGGAATACCTGATTGAAGTAGACCAATATGTGAGGGATCTTGCTCAGGCACATGACCTACCCATCCCTACCACATCATCCATCCCTTCTGCTTTGTTCTCCCCCCTAGCTAGCAATGAAGAAAGAGCCTTACTACAGGCTGAGGCTCACTGGGCTGGGACCAAGGAGCATTGCCACTATCCCTCTCTCACCCCTGCTATTGTGAAACTTGCTACCACTGCCACCAACTCAGACACCTTCACACCACCTGCCCCCTTTATCAATGTCCTATCTGTCAAAGGTGGGAATCCAACCACACCCAAGGCCATTGCCCCCTCTGACATCATCCCATGACCATGCCCTCCTTCTCTTCATTGTCCACTTCCTCCAGATGCTCCCACATCTCTCATTGACCCTACAGGTGAGCCTCTTGTCACTCAAGCACTCCAGAACAGTACAATGACCCTGGGGATGATGTCCTGGATGCAGTAGGATACTCTAACATCACTGGATCCCCTGCCACATTTGACTAAATAAGTTCTGAATGAAGTTCAGAGATAACTGGGGGGTAATGTTATGATTTGTCCTGACTTTCATCTTTTCCTTCTTGTTTGCATGCTACCTTTCTTCTGGACTTATCCTCCTAAAGCTATTCTCTCATATAGCTTTGTGATCCAATCTCTCTGAATAGTTACTTGTTTCCATCTCATTGCCTTTTACAGTAACCTTCTTGTTTCCATCTCATTGCCTTCTGCAGTAGCCCTCTTGTTTTCATTACATTGCCCTCCACAGCAGGGGTCTTTCCATAGCCTTGCCCCTGCTTTCCTTTCTTAGCCCTTACTCAAAACTACTTAAACTAGCACTGTTGTCCCTGTAACCCTTAAGCTAGTTCTCCTTGATCTCCACCTCAGTCTCCCTTGAATTACATCTTGCTTCACCTCCTTAAGCCTAGACCTTAAGACCCTCAACCATCCTAGTCAATAGGAAGTAGCCCTCATCTTCTGGGCAAACCTTGGAACCATCCTTCACTACAGTTGAAGGGGAATCACCAGCAAAGTACACACTTTGTCCCTCCAGTCTTTGAAGCTACACTCATCCTTACCCAGGCCAAGCATAACAGGCTGACCATCACTCATAGTACATCCCAGCTGTGAAAGATCAACTGGTTAGTAAGTGTAGCATTTAGAGATACCTGATAACCACTCCTTACTAGCAAGTTTCATTCATTAGCCAGACAATGGATGAGCTGCCTCAAAAAGTGCAACTATGTACACAACTCATCTAGAATATTCAACTGACAGAATTTTTACAGAGCATATTGTGTCTGAATAATGACTCATGAACTAAGCTTAGTTCATTGTCATTTCTCACAGCACTGCTTGATGTTTCATTCTACTGTTTGTCAAAATGATGCCCACTTCAGATGTGTCTTGCATCAGAATGAAGCTGTACTCTCTTTTATAGGCCACTGCACCATCAGAGCCTGTTTGAGAACTTTTTTTGCCTCCCATCCTGCTTGCTCCTCTCACTTTGCTATTTCTATGGCACCCACTCACTGGTCTTCTGCAGCCAAACAATCTGGTCCTGCTCCTCCACTGGTCCAAGTTACTAGACCAGCCTGTACAACAGCTGGAAAAGGGGGCCATGTTGCTCAACTGGAGAAAGCTGCCTGCATCATTGAAGATTCACTTCATTCTTCCAAGCAATCCAAGGATGCTCTTACTGATGAACCCATCAACCAGATGGCCCCCACTCTGTACCAACCAAGAAAGAAAAGAAAGATCAGAAAGTAGAAGGCCAAGGTTGGTCGTTGAACATGACAGGATTATACACTGACAGCCTTTGACCAGGACATAGTAATAGACAAGACTGTAGAATCTGATACCCCACATCCAGAGTTCAAGCCAGTCATTTTGGCTTGCAGCCCCAAGACCTGTTCATTGGTAAAGATTCCTTGGAGGAATATGAAAGGGATTGCCCCAGAGATAAGCCAGCAATATGCACAGACAATGATGGCATGCCAAAGGGAGCTAGCACTTGTACTACTGGCCAGTAGCATAGAGTAAGCACTTATTGATTTCTTAATTCACACTTTAAAAACCCTCTAGAATTCTGCTGTTCATGGCTGGATCTGTTGAAACTATAAGAGTTCATCTCTAATCCATACCTTATAGTTGAGCTATACAATGATGGAGAATTCCATTATATACAGCTTCTTCACACACATGATCATGAGAAGATCACATGACACTACACATGATCCTGGAAATATATCATGTGACTACATGTGACCCTGGGAATGTTACATAATACACATGTGACTGTGGAACCCATCATGTGGTATATCTAGACCAGAGGATGATTATGTGATACATCACATAATCAGTCTAGAACATTCCATGATATCATATAGAATGTTATAGAACAATATGACATCATATGGTCTGTGCACTGGCACACCATATCATGTCATAGTGGTGCAATAGCACGTCATAGCCAATGGTAGATAGAGCTCATATCTCTAGCCAATGGCATATTCCTCTCTTATCTCTATTTCATATACTACTTATCTCCAACATGTAGCATATACATATGTAATTCAAGGGAAATTGAGGTGGAGATCAAGGAGAACTAGCTTAAGGGTTACAGGGACAACAGTGCTAGTTTAAGTAGTTTTGAGTAAGGGCTAAGAAAGGAAAGCAGGGGTAAGGCTATGGAAAGACCCCTGCTGCATGTTACAGGGGTATACTTTTAACCCCTATTACATAAGCATTTGCAATGCCAATGACCACGCACAAGTCACTACATTCCCTTCCTCAAGGCTATTGACCTCTAAGCGCTTGTTGTTACCCTAAGCACTCAACATGCTATGATTCTAAGTCCACATTCCCACACCCAGTGTTTGGTCATGTGTACAATATTATAAAGTTCAAACCCAGACAAACAGAGTTTGCCTCATGGTTTGCTTCCTTTCATTTCCATGCTATGCAAGGCTATGCCATGCTGCACACTTCATCTCTGCTCACAGCCTCATGGCTGTTTGCTTCCATTCCACACTGCCTCGAAGGCAATGCACCCACAGCCCTATGGCTGTACACTAACCCTATGCCCTAGAACATTCTAGAGCACTATACCTATATAGAGTAGTAGATCATTAGATACTGTTACAGTTACAGCCGGGTAGGCCTTAGCCATAGACCTTAAGACCCACTGGTAGGTGTTACAGGGGATTATTTTCGCCCCTATAAATTCATAAGCACGTGCACTCTTGTAGAGCACTCACTATACTCAAGGGATCCTTCAAGCCACTCAGACGCCCACAAGTGTGCAAGTCTTCAAGTCCCTTTTCCCATGACCACTGAGTGGTCATGTTTATGTAATTATAAGGTTCAGACTCCGATGATCTAGATCTACGATCTTAGAACGGGTCAATCAGGAAGTAGAAACATACCTACGGATCTTCTGCAGATCAAACCCGCAATCCTGGGTAGAACACATCACCCACGCTGAGTTCACCCACAATCACTGACCTCACTCAGTCACCGGCAAATCCCCGTTCTACCTCCTGATGGGTTATGAACCTGCAGCCCTGCCAGAAACCATCCCCACATCTGGGCTACTGGCTATTGACAAACACCTTCAGAACCTGAAGGAAGCTTGCAAGGAAGCCCTCACCACCCACGACCTGGCCAGACAATGGATGGCCACTCGGAACCACAAACCCTTTACCCCATTCAAACTTGGAGCCAAAGTCTGGCTCGAAGCCAAGAATTTGAAACGATCAAACACCCATTCGAAATTCTCGGCTAAATGCAAGGGACCCTTTACCATCACAAAGATCCTATCTCCATCAGTATACCAACTCTGCCTCCCACAGACGTGGAAAATCCATAACACGTTCCACACATCACTCCTGTCACCTTACTTGGAAAATGAAATTCACAGAAAGAACTTTCCCACTCCACCCCCTGATTTGATCCAGGGAGAAGAGGAATACAAAATCGAAACTATTTTGAAACACAAATGGACACCCGCAGGTTTCTCCTTCCTGATCCAATAGAAGGGCTACTCTGCAGAAGATGACTCATGGGTCCCAGAACGGAACTTGAAAAATGCTAAGTCCGACCTTAACGCATATAAAAAACAACACTCTGCAGCGTTCTCTCCCAACTCATCTTCCACTCAAACCACCACCAACCATGCAGACACCTGCCAGAACTGTCGACGTTGAGGACTCCATCTCCACCATCTCCTTGGTACTAGACTCCACTCTCGTCAATTCCCCTTTCATTTCTACAGACAATATCCCTATCTTAGAAGAAATCAATAATGTGTCCACCACCACAGAACCTGGCTGGGACATACGTCCCCCCACTCCCGTCTCCATAGCCTCCACGACTAGTGACTCCATCCTACCTGTACCCCACTTTGTGGAGTCTGTCAATCTACCTCTGTTTGCCCACAATATCCACAATGAATTCCCCGATGTTGATTATATCAACCTTTTGAACAACTTCGTCCATGATCCCCACTTGGCCACCCCAGTCAACACCCACCTCGACATCAGGTCTCCCTTTCTTGCCCTCTATCGGGCCTTCCTCCAAGCAGGACGACTGTCCCGAATTGTTCCACTCCTTCTCAACCGACCTGATGCCAATGTCGACTTCATTTGTATCTATTTACAGGACATTTCCAAGGAGCTCTATGGAGCCCTCAACACCCTTGCCTACCAAACAGAATTCAGAGAATTCCTCCAACAGATCGACCATTACGTCCAGGATCTGGCCCATGCACATGACTTACCCCTGCCGGTCATCCACCGATGAAGCCACTCTCACCCAACCACATTGTCATCACCCATATCCCCAGAGGAAGCCCGTGCCATTGACCAAGCCCAGACACGATGGGTGGAAGAACATAGCAATGATCCACTCACCTCGTCCCATCCACACTGGCACGAAAGATGCTTCCACTGCCGACGACTCAGGCACATCTGTATCAGATGCCCTGTCTACCAATGTCCCACATGTCTTTGTTGGGCCCCCAGCCACATTCAATGTCACTGCCCACTCACTCGGAACCCACCTCATCAGACCTCGACGTCCTCCTTCTCTTCGGGACACTCTCCCACATCGTCGAGATCTTGTTGCTCGCATAATACGGATCTGGGATCCCCTCCAGCTCTGATCTACACCAGGGTTGCAGGCTTGCACGCCCAAGTCCCCCTCACTCACAGGCCACAACCCCTGCGTCGAACCTATGTATTCACCCAGCTCAACCAATCCTTCATTGACGACAACGAAGACAATCCCTGGAACAACAAGGCATATGCCAACGTCACCAGGTCTCCCATCATAGGAGCGTTTGATTGAAAGACTACCACATGGACTTGGTAGATAACCAGGAGGTAATGTTACGATTCGCCCCTTTTTCTTTTCTTACATAACTCATTCCCACGAACTCATTTCCTTTTCCAATTGCTGACATAATTGTTCCACAACATTCCACTTCATTCCATTTGCTCAGTCAGCAATTGTTCTGTCATGTTCTGTAACATTCTGTGTAGCTACCTTTTCTGGCATACCACCTTTTATGGTATTTGTCTCTATTTGGTTCCCTTAGGTATATATATTCAGCCCCGCCATGTATATTCCCTAAGTAGTTTCTCCCTTCTACTCTCACCACTACTCGAGTACAACTACAAATCTTACCGCTTTTCTCTCGAACCTCTCGCTCAACCTTAAGTAACCCTTAAGCGTCCTACCTCAAACTCGACCTACCTTTGCGGTAGCGTTGTTACCTTGACAGGGCTTGACACCTGAAACAACCCAAAACCTAGGGGGCGGATGTAGCTCCTGAGTCATTAATAGCCTAGATCCACATAGCGTGCTTGAGCATATCTACCATCTAGGTAGAGGAGTATTCGTGAGTGATAAGGGTTGTCCCGGTTAGGGTGAACCCACGTAGATGGTGACTTATGAGTCAAGGGTCGTCTCGAGATGAGTAGACCCATAGGCTTGCCTGAAGCTTTGGGGAAGTCTTCAAGGTGAACTAGACTGGAGGATGTCCAGCTAGTTGCCTTGCTTTATATACCATCTACTCTATGTACACCCGTGTATGGTAGATCTAATAGATATACTAATAGTCCATATGATAAATAGTAAATTGGAAGATGTGGTCCAAGGGTTAATAAATAGGAATGGAAGAGGGTATAACATGCATGCAATGCATGTAGAATGGAAGCATACACATAGCCATCAAGGCGATGTGGAATGGAAGTGAGTGCATGTGCATAGCGCATGCAATCGTGGCTAGGAGGTATTAGCCCCTGAGCATATGTGCAAGATTGGATCACAGATCCAATCGTGAACTCTATAATAATGTAAACGAGCATATACAATACCTCGTGAAGTGCATATAATCAGTAGGGCTAGCCTAGAGCGATAAGATAAGATCGCAGGACATAGTAACTGGATCGTGTCGAGCGTCTAGTGGTACTAGTGGTCCTATAGATCCTAGTAAAGTGTAGCATCAAGCTACTAGTCATGAGCGCAGTTGAGCACTAGATTGCGCAAGAATAGGGGTTAAAATGTAAACCTGTAACAACACCATCATGTCAACCCCACACCCTGACTCAGACTTGAGCTCGTTGCTCTTGTCCTCCTCCATGACTTTGGACCATCCATCCATTACCCTAAACCCCTGAAGGGCTACACCTGATCCTACCTGGACCAGGCGTAACACTTGGGATGGATGATCTTGACAACCAATTAAACATTATAGGCTAATAGGACATGAGACTAAGTATTGGAGCAAACTACATAGCCATAAGAATCAAGTGTAGATTGTGAGCAAGATCAGAAAATTTCCCTCCTGAGGTGCACAGAAAGGTAGTGAAGTTGACATTGCATTGCAGAAAAGTCAAAACAGTCAGCATCAGCATATTGCAGACAGAGTTTGTTGAGCTGCACACATAGCACAAGGGCTTCCTCTGGCTTTATCTTTGGTTCCAGTTCAGGCTCATCAGAATTGCTTGCATTTTCATCATCACCTTCCAACTGCTCTTTCTGACTGTTCTCCATGTTTCTTTTCACTCCAGCAATGATTTCATCATTGCCACCTGGATACCAATATGAAGAATACCCTACTTCCCTTTCACTAGCCAGATTAAGGAGGTCCTCCAGTGTTGGATGAGTTCCTTGGATGTGCTTGTGTTCATGAAGGCTATTGACAGCCTGCATCAGCTCATCTGCAATGTGATTGAGTTCAGGAAATTGAGCACTCTTCTGCTCAGTTCACTATCATCTCTAAGTTCCTTCACATCAGCAGAGTCATCCTCTGAACCTTGTTCTCATTTGGAATATAATTTTCTTCTTCTAAACCTCCTCCTAGAACTCTAAGTCCATTCATTCACGACTATTGTTTGACTCTGTTTACCTTTTTATAGAGTTCAAATCCAGACAAACAGAGTTTGCCTTATGGTCATGCACCTTTCATTTCCATGCTATGCAAGGCTGTGCCATGCTGTGCACTTCATCTCTGCTCACAGCCTTATGACTGTTTGCTTCCATTTTACACAGCCTCATGGCTGTATGTACTTCTCTTCCATTCCAGCATAGCCTTTGAGGTTGTATCTGCCCAGAAACCTTAGTTTATATATACTAGTAGATCTAGATTACAACCAAACATGTACATATAGTAGAACTATATATAAACCAGGAGCAACTTGCTGGACTCCCCAGTCAGGTCCTCTTGGTGTGTTCCCCAAAGCACTTCTAAGATACAACTCAAGTACTCTTTCCACTTTCATTAGTTGCTGCACCTAGTGCAACCTAGTCTACACTTTGGGTTGTTTCACTTGACATTGTCTGATCAGAATAGCTTTTTGACCTCACTTTACCATTCCTTAGGTTACCTGTCATCAAATTCTAGTCTGCTTCTGCCCTTGGTGCTACTGGATCATCACTTTGATCCTTGCTCTTCAACATCTCTCCCCTTTCAAGTTATTTTTTCACATCTACCATTACAGAACCCTTCCAGACTGCTATCTGACACTGTGGACAGTATCCACTCATCAATCCAAGACTATTTAAGCATAGTTCACACTCTCGGATTGTCCATTATCATTCATTCCAATCCTTATCTTCAACTTCTCTCCTATTCTGAGTTTTCATCTTTACCTTGGCAGATCCCTTCCAGACTGTTATCCATTGCTCCAGACAGTATCCTATCACACATCTGAGCTTAGTCCACCATAATCCACACACTCAGATTGTCCATTCCAACTCTGTGATGTCTACTTTGATCTGTTGACCACTTTGTGGAAGTCTGGAGGCTTCTTCCCTCAGTGCTTCAAATCCAGTTCTTCTTCCAGGATTCCAGGATGATATTGACATGTTATGTTCAGCTCTTCACTATAATGATGCCAGGAAGATCAAACTGGCTATCTACTATACCTCCTTGGACAATGCTGAGCTTTGGAAAATACTTCTAAAAACATCCACAATAGTTCTGGATTGGGATTCCTTTGTGATAGCAGTTAAGTTCTATTATCTGGAATGCGAACCCAAGCACTGGTACAGTCATTGGGGTCTTTCTTCTTTGGTCCAGAAATCTTGAAATATGTGAAACCTAGAAGATCTTGGTGTTTATTATTGTTCCTTCCTTCAGATTGCTTCACCACTTCTTTCCAGTCACAGGCTATCCAAATTTGAGTCATTGATCTGTAATTCAAATTCCCTTGATTGTCAAACTGCTATCTCCATTTGTTTGGATTCTCCAGGATCTTTTTTGGATTCAGACATATCAGTTTTCACTTCAATTGCCCCCAGCTTACTGATACATGGATTTCCTTCAGTTCTGGTCCAGAAATCATTCAATCTGCTCATGATCTTTATTCTATCAGTTTACCTTGGATTTTCTTCAGTTTCAGTCCAGAAATCAGTTAATCTGGTCCAGAAATCATTAGATCTGATCTACTACTTCATCCCTTCAGTTTATCTCAGATTTTCTTCAGTTCTGGTCTGGAAATCATTTAATCTGCTCAGGATCTTTGTTCTATTGGTTTATATCAGATTTCTTTCCATTCTAGCCCAGAAATTGTTCCATCCAGTCTGGAAATCATTTGATCTGATCTACTACTTTATTCCTTTAGTTTATCTCAGATTTCCTTCAGTTCAGGTCTGGAAACCATATCATCTGGTCCAGAAATCATTCAATCCATTTGAAATATGTTTGTTCTATTGGTTTATATCAGATTTCTTTCCACTCTAGTCTGGAAATTGTTCCATCCAGTCCAGAAATCATTCAATCCAATCCATGACTTCATTCCTTCAGTTTATCTTGGATTTTATTTAATTCCAGCCTGGAAATTGTTTCATCCAGTCAAGGAATCATTTAGGCCAAACTTGTGCTTCATTCTTTCAGTTATAGCTCAGAAATCATTTCATTCAGTTGAGGAATCATTTGAGCCAACCCAATACTTCATTCTTTCCATTACAGTCCAGAAATCCTTTTATCTGGTGCAGGAGTCATTCAATCCAATCCTGATCCTTTTTCTTCAGTTCCAGCACAAATTTCTTTCCTTCTGAGCTGGAAATCTGTCATTTCGATCTGGAAATCCATCAATTCCATCCCAGACTTGTTTCAGTTGATCCAGATCTCTTCTACCATATGTTGTCAGCACCTGGTGTTGTTTGTTTTATGCCTCTCAGTCTTCTCTGATATTTTCATCACACTTACACCATTTCTATCCATGTCATTCAGCTCACTTCAGATCTGAATTGGACTCAAACCTGGACTCAGACATCTGGCTCATTTCTAGAATGTATTGATTGTCCCTAGCATACTTTCTAGCTGGTGTCTTCTATTGGCTCATCATTCCATGATCATACTGAGACCTATTATTATCATCTCACACTTTCAGCCTACTTGTGTCCAAGCAATCAGCTCTCTATTCTGGCCTATTTGTGGTCAAACCATATCAATTCATCATCAATCTTTGCATAGATCAGCCTTATCATTCTTCTGCTCAGTCAGCTCCCATCTTGGGCCATTACTCTATGATCCTACAACATCTCAAGCATATGTTTAGCTGGCTGGGGACAGTCAGTATTCAAGAACCCTGCAGATGGAGAGAGTCATTTCTCTCTATGTTCATAAACCACTATTTTCTAGTGTGCCAGGTATCCAGAAGCATCCTACATCCAGTCCATCTGATCCATTGTGGTCCTATTTTGTTCTGAATTGGAGAATGCTTCATCCAGTCTGGAAATCCTTTAATCTGGTGTAGATAGTAAAAGTCATGTGGGTATGAGGAAGGGTGTGTGTGTTTGTCCCCAAGGGTTCTGAAGGTAAGGTTGGATGATAAAATGGGTTTTCTGAGGCTGCCTGCAGTGCTGGAGAGTAATCTGGAGGATTAAGACAAAGAGAATGACTGAAAACCAGAATTCTGGACTAGGAGGAGGTTTAGGAGAAGGAAATTATATTCTGGATGAGAACAAGGTCTAGAAGATGACTCTGCTGATGCAAAGGGACTTAGAGATGATAGTGAACCAGGCAGAGGAGCACTCAATTGATATTCTAAGAATATCATTACAGAATTTATAGAGTAGGCATACCCAGGACTGTAACCAAGGAAGTGACAGGTACATGTGGTATGTACCTAAATGCATTGAAAAATGCTCTGAATGTCAACAGTAAGTATATGTGAATATGCACAAACAAGATAAGGTAGATCCAAAACAAAATAGAGATATTCTGGATCAAAATGAAGGTTTTTCAGACCAGATTAAGTGATTTCTGGATCAGATGAAGTTTTTTGAAGTTCAGAAGGGAATAGGATCACTTCCCTTGAAGCAATAGACATGGATGGTGATACTCCCCAATGCTCAACATCAGAGAGTGAGTGGGGCAAAGATGGACAGTGCAATGAATCTAATGGTATGTCAAACAAAATCCATGCTGTTGAAAATAGAAAACATACTGGACGAATAGCTTATTGACATGTTTTGTTCATATGTGAGGGCAACCTTCTTTGTTGGTGGGAGTGCCATGGTGGGTTCAAGCAAAGCCTTGTGCTTCCTGTTGGTCAACATGGGTGCAGTGAGCATGATCCATGACTATTATTCAGATTAACCATAAATTGCAAATTGTAATGTTCTAGGACTCACCCTGAGGATCACATTGGCAGTATGGGTTTGGTGACTTAGAATATTTCCCATAGAGTTTGCAGAATTGTGGAGATGTTCTGAGCTATCTCTTTGCAGCCTACAATGAGCTTAAGTAAGATTCATGCTAATTGTTATAATCTTTGCAACCTAATTGAGCAGAGCATGTAATCTAAAGATCATCACCATCAGCACTGTTTCTATGGGATTGTGATTTTGTGTTTGCCTGCTCAATAATCTGGGGTTCCTTTTGACAAGATCAAAAAGGGGGCTCAATGGTAGGGTGGGCAGTGCCACCATATTACATCATCCAAAGTGGTAATCATTGTCATACAATTGTAATCAATAAGGGAGGTGGCTGTGCCTCAAGGAGGGAATTTCTGCTAAGGTCACGATCAGTTGAGGAGTATGAGAGTACTCTGCAAGATGGTGTCCTGCATGGCATTAATTTCAATGCTGAATCATGAACTGTACTCATCAATGTCACCTGCTCAGCACATACTTGTAATTTTACATTGCATGGCATTTGCAAAATGATGTCAATTAAGTATATACCTGTGGGTATGCAGTGGGGTAAGGACAAGGTGGGGCAAGGGAGCCAGGCAGGCAAGTGAGCACACATATGAATGCAGACCACAATCTGTGTACATATGCATGGGTGCTTGCTTGTCTGAGAACAGACGAGAGTACCACAATCAGTTATTTGATGAGGAAGTCACATGCCCAGAATTGTGGTGCACTATATAGGTGCTGATAATTCACATGTGCAACTCTTCCACTTTCCATCATGAACTTAAACAATAGTTGTAGTCTTGGTAGAGTGGCCACTATTAATATTCACCAAACCTTCTTCATTTGTACACTCAAACAATAGGGGCAATCGACTTTATATTGTGGTGTCAATTATCCCCTCCCCTCCCATCTACCTTTTCACTTCTCCCAGCCTTTGCATCTCCAGCACCAGCACCTGCCTATGTTTTGAAACAGAGTTTCAGGTGACATGGCCATTGGTGATGTTCCACACTTACAAACTGGTGATCCACATTGCAAGTTATCATATCATATGATGGAGGTTTGCAACTCTGATAGTGGACCCAATGATGGATATGAGACATCAAGGGGTAAGCAGAGCTCTGAATCTGTGAAACTTTTCCACTTCACTACTGTGATTTCTTACTAGTTGTGCAGGGGTGGGTGTAGTCTTCAGTTTGTATCAAAGAGGTGGACCATTCTTTTGATCTATGAGAGCAACTTCAAAAGTTGGAGGCCACACTTATGGAGACCATTAAACAGAATGAAGGCCTAATGGTAATACTTTTGAAGATTTTTACCTCCATTGTATTCATATTATACATAGGCCATCAATAGCGAATGTTATGACTAGAGCCAGGTAGGCCCTAGTTGTGGACCTTAGACTTTCAGGAAGGCTTGACAAGACAACCAGGGCTGGGTACCTGGTAAGGGTCTGGGCTTGATACCAGAGGATGGCAAGAGATCCTGTTTGCATTCAAGAATGACTGGACTGGTTACCAGTCATGATCCATAGAAGGGAATGGATTTGGAGACAAGGGCAGAGTACATGAGGAAGCCTGCTATCTGGTAAGGTGAAGATAAAGGTAGATTGAAGTTAAAGTACTAGGTAGTTCAAGAAAGGGTTCATATACATATGATAAAGGTACTGACTAAGCAGGGTGAAGAATGAAGTAAGTCAAGAAGGGTCAAGGATATAACCTTAAGGGTTAAAGGAATACTAGAAGAGATTATGGGGATCTGAAGAGTTCCAGGTAAGATGAGAAGAGAATCATGGCAAGATAAGGATCAGGATCGAGGGAGGAACATGGGGATGGAAGGAGATTCTGATTGGAGTCAAAAGGGTTTTATAGATGAGATAGGATCTTGGGAGATCCAGGGAATGTCTAGGGAAGATTAGGGGAGAATCCAGGAAAGATCTGGGGAGGATTCAGGAAAGATCTGAGAAAGATCCAGGGAGATCTAGGGAAAATCTAGGAAAGATCTGGGGGAGATCCAGAGGTGATTCAGGGATGATTCAGGGATCAGGGTGATGAGGAGTTGAGGTGATGAGGGGTCAAGGTGATGAGGGATGAGGGATCAAGTTGACAAGGGATCACATGATAGGTCATGTGCTAGGTCATGTGGAAGGTCATGTGACAGAGGTCACATGGGAGGTCAAGAAGGTGTCTTGGGTGAGGGGTTCTGATGATGAGAATGATGAGGTGGATCAGGAGGAGTCAGGGAGGACTGTCCAGTGTAGTGCTGGGTAAGAACAAGGAGGGAGACAAAGACAAGGATCTTGAGGATGAGGATGTCGATGAGTTTGACAGGGGGAAAAACAGGGGTTAGGAGGAGTTGTAACAGCAAACTGCAAGCTTCCTGAAATAACCCAAATAGACTTATAGGTTGCACTAGGGAACTGAGACTACTAGGAGGAGAATACTAGGAGTTGTATCTTAGGAGTGTCTTTTGGGAAACACTCCAAGAGGACTTGACTGGGGAGTCCCAGCAAGTCGCTCCTGGTTTATATAGACAAACTATGTATGTACATGTTTGTATCTAATCTAATGATACTCTAACTAAATAGGCTAGGGGTATAACCCAGGTTGAAGGGTGGCCTAGGGTGAAGGGTTCTTGTAGAGCATCGAGTGCAAGGCTTGATGGAATGGAAGAGAAGTATAAATACAAATGATCCAAGGGTTTGATCTAGGATCTTGAAGGTCTAGATCAGGGAAAAGGGTTACTGGTCTCAGGGCATGATGACTGGTATGCTCTAGGCATCAAGTGGCATCTTGTATCCTAAGACAAGCATGGGAAGAACCTGTTCATGGCATGTTCATAATATGTTCATAGTGTTTCCTTTTTAGGAAGTCACTTGAGTTGAGCATTTGAGCCTTGCAAAGGTCAATGCTATTGCTTATGTAATAGGGGTGAAAATATACCCCTATAACACTTCCCAGGTGGAACAGCAGACAGCATTAGAAGGGTTCCATCAACAAATGAAGCACTGGATGGAAACAAGAGTGCAAAATCACAGAGTGATATGCACACAATGAAATGCTGAAAGTAGGTTGGTTGGTTGATAGGTAAGGCATCAACTTATGTCTCCCATGGCCAACAGAAAGCAATTGCAATGATGAAGAAGGAACTGGAGTGTGAATATGAGAAGAACACTATTGGAAGAGAACAACTAAGGGTAAGTATCTTAATAATGCTGTTTACTGGGCATTCTCATCAGCAACAGGTTCAAAAAACAAAACAAAACATCTGCAATGAAGAAGTAGCAAGAGCATGAACTGCGGAACATGCAGGTGAACTAAGAGTGATACTGTCAAGATATGACACAGAGGACATATATAGAAAAGCCAACATACTACAAATGATATGATGGGAGACTGTTCATCGAGAGCCCATGCCACCCCACAGAGTGAAGTGTGATAGCCATCTGCTGCAACCACACCACAACCCTCTGGTAGCAAAACAGGTATATAAAAGACACCCAAGTCATTAAGCAAAGGAAGACAAAAAGCATCAATGAAAATAGCAGTAATTGCTCAATTGATGGTAATATTATGCTACATCTTGAGTCAGAATGAACCAACACACCTTACAGGACAATGGAACTGGAAATACCAGCACAGAATCAATTGCAGATGTGGGATTGACTGCAGACATCAAAGATGAGACATTATCACAGGAGAGTAGCCCACAATAAGACAACCTAGCTGATATGATGTGAAGCATAGAAATGATGATAAATCACCTACTTGATGAATGTGGGTTTGTTAAAGTAGGTGACTCATCAACACCCAGACAGAAGCATCAAGAAGCTGAGGGTAAGAAAAATGATCCCTATCATCTGAAACATCTGGTAGGATATCTTGACACCACATTGTTCAGTCTTACATTCATCATTACCAGGAATGTATATGTGATCTATTCAAGCAAGTTTATAATATAGTGCAGGATGAGAAATATGGTGGTTATTTATTTGCTATGAGGGAGCTGTTACGCTTGGCCTGGATAAGGATGAGCGTATTCTTGAAGATCTGTATGACAGAATGTTCGCACTGCGGGCGTTTCCCCTTCAACTGCAGTGAAGGATGGGTCTTAGGTTGCCTCAGGAATCGAAGGTTACTTCCTGCTGTTTCAGGTGGGCGTAGGTTCGAGGGGTGAAGCTAGGGGCCGAAGCGAGATGTATAGAGACAATGATTCGAGGTGAGAGTCGAGGAGAACTAGCTTAAGGAGTACAGGGACAAGTACCTGAGTTTAAATAGTTCAAGGCGAAGTGTATATAGAAGGAAATATGAAGACAAGGTGGAGACAAGGCTATGGAAAGGTGAAGGCTGTGGATGGAGATGAAAGGGAAGGTTACTGCAGAAAGCGAAGTAGCAAAGGGGAAGTCAAGGGAGCAGTAGTAGTCATACTGGGAGATCAGATCATGAAGCTATGTAAGAGAATAGCTTTGGGAGAGATAAGTCCAAAAGAGAAATAAGATGGCAATAAACAGCAAGCAGGCCAGAATTGTTACAGGTCTACATTTTAACCCCTATTCTTGCGCAATCTAGCGCTTGACTGCGCTCATGACTAGTAGCTTGATGCTACACTTTACTAGGATCTATAGGACCACTAGTACCACTAGACGCTCGATGCGATCCAGTTACTATGTCCTCCGATCTTATCTTATCGGTCTAGGCTAGCCCTACCGATTATACGCACTTCACG
>JBBPLR010000536.1:0-17042 GCA_038089915.1 Sutorius australiensis
CGAATCCATCGTACATCATCGTCACTGTCCCACTAGGATCTGCGATGGCCTCGGCGCCATATTTATACAAGTCGTCTCCGACCATGCAGGTGCCAGTGAGGCTCTGCGGAACATAAATGAGTTCCAGTGCCACGTTGTCGGCCTCCCCGATCAGCGTCACTGTAGCGCGATCAAATATCAGTGCGAGTACCAGAATCCAAGATGTGGTGGAATAGCCAAGACGAGATACTGACATGTGCCCGTAAGATACAAGCCACTCCAAGTCCCGGCGGCTTGACCGGGACTAACACGTACGTCGTGGTTCCTCTCACCATCCGCGCCGATGACGATGATGTTGGCGCTGAAGGGTCACCGATGACGCCGACAAGGTAGGCTACGAATCGCAGAGAATAAACACGAGACCAAGTCCCCCAAACCTCTGATCACGATGTTCACCCAGTAAACCCACCAAAGACAACACAAAGGACGGACACCCTGCCCACAAGATGATCCAAACGAATATAAAAGTAAACGAAAAGCAAGGGGTAGGGACAACAGGCTTTGAGAGTAAATCCGTATTTTTACGCCAGTAATATACGTACCGACACGTCCATATGAGCCTTGGCACTGCATTTTGACCTCGTTCCATCGCATGACTCGGCCTCCCGCAAAGGGCATCAGGAACCGGTAAAAGTACCGATCTGAACCCCGGGAAACGTTGTCCCGAGTGGCACATCTTTGAACACCGGAACAGAGCGCTGAGAACGGATCAATAGCATCAGTACAAATAATGTCGATGATCATTGTATATTAACGCACGCCGCGCTCCGACACGGCCAAATTGAACCCAGGGCACCTGAGCAGTCGGTATTTCGTCACCTCTGGCTGTGCAGGCCAACCTCAGGGGCTCCAACCAAAAGCGGAATGTCAGTCGTGTACGTATATAACCGCGTCTCTGGCACTTCAAAGCTTCACATGCAGACGAGTGCACAAGGCTTGATAACATTTCCAACCAGAGTGATGACAATATGTATCGAGTAGATTGAGCAGGAAAACGATGCGCGAACCATGCAACAGTATCAGTGTAGCAAGCAATCGGACGGAACCAGAATCAGAACGGGAAAAGCGCAAATGAAGAGAATGAGACAGGAAAGGGAGGAAACCGGGGAAACCGCTAAGCAGCGAGCGACGTGGTGAGGCACGGACAGCGGAGCTATCGGCAGGCAATATTAAAGGATCGTATGGCCACTCGGATCGATAGAAGGAGAACGGGAGAACAACTGGGAAGAGAGGAAGAGAAAGAGAGTAAACGGGATCGGGAATCTAAGCGTTCACGCCATCGAGAGTCGCTGGTTGACTTGTTTTCGCCCATTGATTGGCAGGGTACTCGCACGCCCCGCGTTGGTATTTTCCCCGCTGGGGGCGAAACCCGGGGGCAGGTTCTGTGGGACGGAAGGGAAGGCATCGAAAATGTCCTTGTCGAGGAGACTGGAGGCAGGCGAGAACTCCGAATTTGAGTCTGCGGGGGATATCCAGGACGTAGGGGGAGCGTCGCCGTCTACACCGCCAACACGCGTCTCAGCTTTCAATTCGGAAGGGAAAGTGAGCGTGAGGGCCGGCTGAGAGGGCTCGTACAACGAATTCCGCTCTGACGCTACATGAATAGGGTCAACAGGCATACGTGTGCGAAGCATCACCAGACACACCTTGGTCCGTCGAGCTTACGTTGGACCTCGTCCGACTCCTGTTGAAGATTTTGTCGGCAAAAGAACTCGAACGGCTAATGGTAGATGCCGGTTTCTTGGGAGATGCATTAGGCCAAGGGATCCCGAATCCCTTGCGCTTGCCATTGTCTGACGGCGTTGTTACAGGAGAAGAGTCTTCGGACGACATCGACATGCTATCTCGGGGGTAAGCACCGGATGATCGACGACCCGTGAGACGATATATATTTGACAGGTACTTGCGATGTGAAGGCGATCGTTGTGAGAACGTGGTAGACGCGAGACTTCTGCCGTCCGTCTCCTCTCCTTCGGGAATCTCACCATCGATCAAAGGTTCTCTGATCGACGGGATGGACACGGAACGTTCCGATCGTGAGCCGCTATTAATGAAACTGGTGGGCGCATGCTCAGCGATGGTAGAAGCTGACACATGTCGAGGATCTGGTTGTTGGAAGGTCGCGCTGGTGGGGGTGGGGGTGTTTGGTAGTAGTTCCTTTGCCTTCAAGCCCTTGCCGTTTCCCTCCGTCAGCCTCAACTCCAGTAATGCTGCATCTTCTAGGAGCACCGCCAGGTCACCAAAGCCCGGAGTAGGAGAAACTGAAACAGTGTTGCCACCGGCACCCCGACGCTGCTGAATGGGCTGTGATACGGTAGGTGGGTCGGGGTCGGACGTTGCAGGCACAACTGGCTGTGCAGCAACCTTACGGTGAACGACGGCCTTGAAAGTAGGTTTGCTCTGCGAACGAGGCTCGGTCGATAGATTGGGTGTTGCGATGCTGGGAGGTACAGGCACTTCTGGGTTTGGCGCAGGGGTAACAGCAGCGCTGGCTTTGGAGATATCGGCTTGTTTCGTCACCTTCTGAGGGGGTGACTTCACAAGACCGACAGCGGAGGCCCGTGATCGAGTAGATGCGGAGGTAGATCTCCGGGAAACAGAAGGGGTATCAACGGGAATGGGTCGTGGGATAGACGAAGCGCGTGAGGGAAATGAGGGGGAGGACTGTGAGATAGCTGATTCAGGAGGAGTTCCGTGGTCTGAGGGTTCATCTTTGCCAACTTGCTCGATGGTAGGCGGCGGTGACACGTTCTGAGGCGCGTCATTGACTGGGGAGGGTTGACACGGAGGCGCTAGGGCTTGCTCGGCCGGCGTGTCCACTTTTGGTTCAACAGACTCCGTTGGCAATGCCTGTTCCACGTTCGGGGGCGACTTCGCGGGCCGTGCCTCTAGCTCGTCCACCTCCAGCGGTGTTTCCTCCACACCAAGTCTTGGGCTAGTCAATTGCGAATCGGTGACCTCGGGCGGATTCTCGGGTGACAAAGGGGACACGGCGTCGCAAGACGCGTTCTCTTCACCCTCTGCATCGCTCGTGCCCGTGACGCGTTCCCCAGAGCCAAAATTGACTGCAAGCGAATTACGTCGCAGAGCGGCAGGCACACCGTTGGGCAGCGCTGGCACGGGCTCGTCTGTCGAAAAACTAGACGGGCCACTCGACAACGCAGCACCAGTCGAAATACACCTCTTCCTCGGCCCAGACTCCTCAACAGACGGAGACTGTGACACCGACCGACCGATGGGTTCCCCACTCGGTCTGCCCAGACCGGGCACCCGGTTCCCATAAAGTTCCCCGCGCTTCTTGGATGGTGCATTTTCTGCCAGCTGGGGTGCACCCATTCCAAAACTCGCGCGTGGAACAGGTACACCTCCTTTTTCCTCGAACTTTGCGATTTTGTCCCGCAAGCCCCCTGTGCCGGCGCCGGAGAGCTCGCGCAGGGCTGGTTGTGCGGATTGGTGCGTGGTGGGCGACACGTTGCGTTGTTGGAGGGCTGCTATGCGTTCCTTGAGGTTCGTGGGGGGTGTTTGGCCTCTGGATGCCGCCCTGGTCTGAGGGTTAGCGTGGTCGTTGGTTGGCGTCGACGAGACGTACATGATTCAGATCACGGCCAAAAATGCGGCGAGGCGAGTTTCGAAGACGACCAGCGAGAAAAGACAACCAACCAGGGCAGTTTGAGTCGTGAAATGGAAGAGGGTCGGATGTAGATCAAAATGTAAGCCGACGGCCCTGGTCCCTCGAGATAAAGACCGTTATTGTAAGAGAGCAAGACGTGAAAAAGTTCAAGGAGGGATTTGAACGGCTGGTGAATGTCTTTGGTGTACCCGTGTCGCATAGAATTTCGCGAGCACGACGGTAACAATCCACATAAAATATTATGTCCACCTTGTCGACGCTCCGCGGCACCAGAAAAAGAAAAAACATGGTCAAGATATTCTCTACTTGTGTAGGACATGTCGTCATCCGTACCCCACAACGTATGCCTGATCCTCTACCTCGTCTTCCGATAGATCCTCGTCCGTCGTGTACGTCGTCGTCAAGGCATCAAATCGATCCGCACCCGATCGCACCGGACGACGCTCTCGGATATCATACCTACCGCTTTCATCCGAATTGCTATCGTCGTCAGACTCGAGCGCCATGTCGCCATCCCATTTGCCTTTTGTGTCGTGCTCGATAGGCACGTCGGCAGTCACGACGCAAGTTTGTTGAGGGACGCGAAGCAACTTGTGCAACTGCCCTTTCTCGTATACCTCTAGCAGGAGGCGTCGATTGTTTATCGTCTAGAGCTCATGTCAGGAACCTGACATCGTCAAGATCGAATGTACTCGCCTCTTGCGTGACACTCAGGATGCTGGACAAGATACTCAGGTCTTCTGGGTTCGTGACCACGCGTAAGCGATACGACCGGCCTTCACGGCGCGAACTCAGAATTCCAGCACGCATGAACGCGGTGGCTTGCATGATTCCAAATGCACCAGCGAGGGTTTGTCGGACTTTGTTGATACCATAGGAACCCCTGGAGATGTCGTTTGCTAAGAAGGAAGTCAGTCAGAGCTATCAACCACGATAACATCACATACTAGTATCTGTAGGATCCTCGATGGAAAGAAGTAAACTCTTTGACGAATCGTACCACCCTCGCTCTCGTTTGCTAAAGTATGATCCTCCGTTCCTGATCGATATCCCGACCTCCTCGTAATTGAAATAACAGCCATATAGTTCAAAGAACTCCATGACGAGCACCCCGAGGTTCTTTTCCGGTTCGATTTCGGCTCTCCGTATTTTCGGATGCATCTGCAAAAAACTAATGGCCAGACAGACAATGCTGTAACTGCCTAGTCCGCCAGTATACACCTCGTTCATTTTGCGTTGGTTCAGAAAGGCCTTGGCGATGACGATGAGGCAACGTAATGCGAATCCGCAACCCCGCATGTTCATGTTTTGCAGGAAGCCGTTGACGACCTTTCCTGCATTGACGCCATTTCCCTGATTGACGCTGATATCCACGTTGAGACGTCCAAAACTTGTGACAAACTTGACTATGGGTACTTTTGCTTTCGAGACGACGGTGACTTTTGATGTGATGCCTGCGCGTTTGAGGGTATTTGCGAGTGCGTGCAGTACGTTTATTTTGTTGCTACGTGCCATGGATTCGGACTCTATGACCAAGTCGATGTCCCTAGCTGCAGTTAGGCTGCATGTCAACCTTACGGGGTTAAGCACATACCCACTGGGTAAATATAACTTTGTTTCATAGCTTCCAAAAGGCAGTATTTGCGCATCCGGGAATGCAGATGTAATTGCATTCGAGACGAGTTGAATAACAAGGCCACGCATTTCGTCTTCAATGGGCGTTGGTGACATGTAGTTGACGAAAGCCTCCACTTCGCGATGCAACCTAATGCGTTAGTTGACATGGGATATCAGGTCGGTTTTGGGACACTTACAGTTCTGCCACATTGTGGCAATCGTCCCAGTCGACCTGGGACACCCACGGCGTCTTCTTGATATCATGTGGTTCGAACCGTTGCCTTCTTCTATGAGCGCGGTCATCTTCCTCATCAAATGCAGGATCGTGCCTCCTCTTCGTTCCACGCTCCCCACCGTCCGACCTGGGCGGTTTCCCCCGATCCCATTCGCGCTCTTTCTGCCGCGCCTTCTCGGAACGCGGTTTCTCGCGCGGGGAATCTTCGGTGTCGCTCACTCCGAACGGAACAAAGTCGTCCCCAATCTCTGGTGTTTTGCGCTTGATTTCGCCTGGTTCGTAGCCGTTTGAGCGCGCGGGCTCTTTACGTTTACCCTTGTCTTTATGGTTTGTGTTGGAGGTGCGTGGGCGTTTTTGGGAGGGCTGGGTGGGGGATCGGGAACGTTGACGAGAGTCGCGGCGGCGGCGGCGGCTGTGGTTTCGGTCTCTGTCTCTGTCTCTTTTTGCGTCCCTTTCCTCGTCTCTTGGCCTGTCCTTGTCCCTGCCTTCATCTCGTTCATGGTGCCGAGACCGACGATGGTTTCTGTCTTTGTGCTTTTCCCGGTCTTTTTCGCGATCACGTCCTCCCCGAGAGCTGGAGGGTTTTGAGGGTAAAGAATCCATGGTAGAACGAGTGCCCGTAAGCGGAGAACCTTGCGAGCAGAAACGCGTGGGTGACTAAATGAAGTGGGTGGTTGTTTAGTCCCAAAGCTTTTGCCAAACAACGCCGCCAAAGGTATTTCCATTCTTAGATACTCATAGTAACTCCCAGCCACGGCTCGACCCTCTTCAATGCCCACTGCTCGACGGGATCCAATCCACCTTCCCCTTTCACATTCCCTCCAACAAAACGATACATATCCTCACAATCCCGAGCCAAATCCCTCCCAAATAGTACCCAAGCAGGTTCCTCCGGTCCGCCTCGGAGAGCAATGTTCTTCGAGTCCGCCGCTTCGCCAGCATACCGCTCAATAACCATCTCCCTCACATCTCCAGGGACCGCCTCAAAGTCGATATCCACGTGGACCATCCTAACCCGATCCATATCGATATACGGTCCAAACACACGCAACAGCTCCTGATTCGCTCCCCTTGGATCCACGCCTCGTGCGCGCCGACGCTCGGCCACCCCGTCACGAGGTGGACCTGGCGTGGATCGGCCAAGTTGGTGAAGAAGCGTAGTGGGAAGCCAGAGCATTCTGATTGCCAGGTGGAAAGTTTCTCGAAGACGGGGTGGAGGGTAGGATCTGACAAGTCGGGAGATTTGAGGACGATGATGGCGTGCTCGGTGATCGTCATGAGTTGTTGGATGCTTAGGTGCAATGAGGATCGTCACGTCACACTGGCGTTCGCAGCATCTTAACGAGATTTCGCGGGGGATGCGTCAGCGTGGTTGACAGTCATCGGCATGCTGACGCGTTTCACGACTCAGGGCCACAAACAAAGACGACCCTGCATCCGGTATCAATTTCCGGCCCTGAACTAACACAGCCAGGCTGTTCTACTTAAGTAGAGATCTGGGTAGCAGGATATCCAGCAAGGGAAGTAGAGATTGCCTTGGCCAAAATGCTAATCATAGGATTTTAGCAAATCGCGAAACGAGTATATCGAGGCACTCACTCATGAACAGTGTACAGTGGATGGAGTATGTTCAGCCAGCTGAGTAATCTAATCAGCCGCTGGAGTCGAGCCAGTGCCGGGGTGACTCACAAGTAGCTGGACACGGGGGCACAACCCTCTACCTGATACGTACGGGTCGCAGTCCCATTTTCGTATGCAGCACAGTACCCGGTAACGTTCACAAACCCAAAGGTCTGCGCCTCATCGAGAAGCGTGTTGAAGACGGGTTGGGTATCGAAAACGGTGACGCTGCCGAGATCTGTGTGGTTTGTTTGGAAGTTGCGCACACTCTGCACCAACTGGGTGTTGTAGCCGGCGATGTCGGCACCCATTTGTATTACTGCCTGAGGCCCCTGCACAAGAAAGAGCGGTGCTCGGTTCGTGGGAGGCACCGTCAAGAACAAAAAGTTACGGGCTCCTGCCTCGTATAGATCATCCACCTTTGAAGCAGTTCAGCCGCCAGCATTCCAGAAAGTAAATCACCGCCTACCTGCGAGAAGAGCCGATCCATCAGAGTACCATAGAACTGGGATTGAGTAATGTTTGTCTGTTACATATACAAACGTTAGACGCGTCCAACCAGTTGTTGGGAAGAACCAACCCAGCCGAACGAATTTCCGACATCATTGATGCCAATCCAGATAGCAAACAGACTGTTTGTGCTATTCCACTGGGCCCCAGCAGGCTTCGATGCTAGGTATTCGTTGAACTCGGAGACCTGCTCGACAACCGACCTGATAGATGACGATGAGAGTAGAATTAAAGGAAAGATACTGCATGACGCTTACAACACCGTGGGGAGGTACGGAGGAACCAAAGCGCCATCAATGGTTGCACCGCTGTATGCTAAATTGAAGGTCTGCGTTGACAGAAGTTATTCTCGGTGTCTTTAAGCCGATCATCTGGCTAACCTGGATCGCGGTCTGATTGTAAGTGTTGGCTATGGGACAGTTAAATCATCCGACGGAAGCTATAGAGGAACATCTCACTCAAAAATTCGACCCAGGTCGGGCCATCCGCCGTCGTCTAAGCGGACGTGAATTAAGCGGGACGATCAAGTGCAGGAAATGTACTCACGTATCCCGGGTCCGGGGAATCTATGCCTGCTGAGACGTTGTACCCATCTGCGCTGTACGAGTCTCCGAACACAAACATGAACTCGGTAGTATTCCAGGGAATCGAGAGCGCGGTGGGGAGGGAGAACAGGACAGCAGCCAGTGAGATACCGTGATGAAACATGCTGCACGGTTAGAGTCCTCAGGAAACCTTCAATGCAGCGTTGAAACGCATTGCCCCGGGCCCTCTTTTATGGAGCATACAGAACGTTTCAGGATTCCGGTAGGCATCCCGAATATTGTCCACACAAAGCCAGCCGACATGATTGCGGGCCCCGCGTACTTCTGGTCCCCCAGAACCTAACCAAGGCTTTGAGATCAGATGACTCTGCTTTCTTCTATTCTCCAACACCAAGCCGTGAAATAAGCAGGATGGTTTGAGAATGGGACGTGTCTGTGGTTCTGATATTTCCCTACAGCACACCACCGCCATGAAACGGATGGCACCCGATCAAAAAGGTGGCCAAGGGGACGTGGATCCTAAAATAGGTGCAACCCCCATTATTGGGGGTCACAAAGCAGCGATATTGGCTGGCGCGACTTCCTTCTTTCGAACACGGTCTATCCGTTCGACAAACACAAATGATCTCGGTAAGTCTTCAGGACGCTCAGAAATGATATGCCTAGGACAGCAGAACCTCACATGCACCCAAGGCATTCTTCATTTTCAACCAAAAAGGAGAGGTGGGTCATCGTATGTTTCGCGGATGATGTACCGGAGTATTGATCGGTATCTGCATCCAGGTGTTGATTTCTCGTTTATATCGGACGGATTTCAAGTACGGCTTCTACCTCTTCAGCCGACCGGTGCCCATTCAGATCATTCTCTATAGGCGCTCGATAGCGGACGTATTCCGGATCCAAGTCGTGTCCAACAGTGACGTGAGGTCACCCATAATCACGTTAGGTTCCACGAGCTTTTTTCACGTTCGCGTCAACAATCTCTATGTCGTCGCTGTCACCAAGTGGGTCAAACACTTCCCCGATGTTCTCCCTGACCCTAACTCGCGCGCAGGACCAACGCCAATGCCGCCCTCGTATTCGAATACTGCTACCGCTTCATCACGATCGCGAAATCCTACTTTGGAAAAGTCGATGAGGAGGCTGTCAAGAATAATTTTGTTTTGATCTATGAACTGATAGATGGTATGATCTGTAGCGGGCGTCATCTCGTTTGCAACCTCACGGAGCATGTTTCAGAGATCAACGACTTTGGTTATCCACAAAACAGCGAAATAGATACACTAAAGAGCTACATCACAACCGAGAGTGTCATGTCGTCTCCACATGTCGCCGTACGCTCCTTCTGTACTTTTTTTCCGCCCGATTTCACTCGTGTTGCAGGAGGAGTCCGCCAAGATAACCGTGCAAGCGACAGGTGCGACGAGTTGGCGGCGTGGCGACGTCAAGTACAAGAAGAACGAGGCATTTGTCGACGTTGTGGAGACAGTCAATCTCAGTATGAGCGCCAAAGGTCAGCCGCATGGACTCGTATGTTAACGAACGTTCTCAAACTCACATTACAGGGACAACACTCCGAGAAGACGTCGACGGCCACATACAAATGCGGGCCTATCTATCTGGCACACCCGAGTGCAAGTTTGGTCTCAACGATAAGTTGGTCATTGATAAAAGCGACCGCGGTGCCGGTGGAGGTGATGGTGTGGAACTAGACGATTGTCGATTCCACCAATGTGTCCGCCTTAATGAATTTGATTCCGATCGAACCATCAGCTTCGTCCCACCCGACGGCGAGTTTGAACTTATGAGGCGAGCGGCTGTCTTTTCCTTGTGGGATTGAACCTAAATGTTTTGTCCGTTTAGGTATAGAGCAACATCAAACGTGAAGCTTCCGCTACGCGTAATTGCCACCGTCAATGAAATCGGTACCACACAAGTTTCCTACACGGTGTCTATCAAGGCAAACTTTGGCAATAAGCTCTCTGCTACCGACGTCGTGCTCAGAATACCGACTCCGCTAAACACGACCACCGTCGATTGCAAGGTGGCTAACGGCAAAGCCAAGTATGTCCCTGCGGAAAATGTCGTGATCTGGAAGTACGTCAGGGTATTGTCGCTTGGACGATAGCGAGATTGATATGTTGTACCAGGATTCCCCGGATGCAAGGCGGTCAAGAATGCACATTCACAGCATCGGCAGAACTCACGTCGACGACGGTTCGACAAGTATGGGCCCGGCCACCAATCGACGTCGACTTCCAGGTTTTGATGTTCACATCCTCCGGATTGAATGTCCGTTTCTTGAAGGTATTCGAGAAAAGTAACTACCACAGTATCAAATGGGTACGCTACCTCACCAAAGCAAGCGGGACGTATCAGATTCGGGTGAGTTCCTTGTCCATCCTCTTCGGAGTCGGTCCTAACCCGGCGCACGCAGTTCTGAGGTGCCGGACTAGCTCCTTATATACACAGAATTTACGATAGGATATCCTCGTTAATCATATCTATCTAATGTACCTTGATACGGACTTTGGATGATCAGGGACAGCTAGTTGACGAGCATCGTCCGAACGGAGGCTGGGGTGGAGAGTGATCTGTGACTTCCAATCTAGGCAATCTCATAAAAGTCAGGTTGGGCGCGCGAGCAGTATTAGTGTCGTAACTCGCCTCAACCGTTGACTAGCCCGTTCCTCAACGTCTCACATCAAAGCAGCGCTCGTCCGGTTTCATGTTCTGGAGGTATTTCGTCGTATTCTGGTCGGTGAACACCCGTGTGACGATCGTTGCTCTCGTGCAGATTCGGCTTCCATAATACATCCGCGATAGACAGTCTTCTGGACAAGGATGATGTCTCGCTGGAAGCCATACTGGACGAGGACGATCTGCTGCAAGAATGCAAATCACAAAATACAAGACTTATCGATTATTTCCAGCGCGTCGACGTTTTAAAACGCTTGTTGGGCTATGTCACCGGAGAGATTGAGGGTGCGGAGGAGAGAGGCCGATTCAAGTGCGTAACAAGTCGAGTCGAGTCATTTCTGACGTCTGACGGCGCAAAGATACCCATACGTTGCTACCGAGGTGCTCTGCAGCGAAATTTGGTCTATCGTGGAGACTTGTGTGAACCACAGTGAAGAACTTCTCGCCCCGTTCTGGGAGACCGTGCTTGATAGGCCTCCCGAGGATATGAAAGTGGAGATGGTCATGGCCTCACATTTTGCTAAAATCAACGCTGTATTTCTCACCAAGAAACCTGCAGAGGTGGGCAGCAACTTTCGATTTTATATGCTCGTCGCTGAATTGCTGTAGATGCTGGCGTTTATCCAATCCCAGCCGTCCGTCGTGGAGCGGTTACTTCGCCACGTTGAGACCCCTTCGATAGTGGATTTGCTCGTTCGCATTATTCAGCTGGATGAGCATCCAGGCGGAGCGGGTGTCCTCGAAGTATGCTCTTACATGCACTCTCGGGCGCAGTCACTCACCTCCCGTCGACACCTAGTGGTTATCTTCAGAGCAACTCATGGGGAGACTAATAGGTCTACTTTCTCCGGCCCATTCCAGCGATATGCATACAGTCGTCTCGGAACTCATCAAGGGGATCATCTCCATGGCTGCTCCCTCGCCTGGTGCTGGCTTGACGGAAGGACTCCAGAATGGCCCTGCGTCAAATCGTTTCGCACGGGAGTTGGCTCACAGGGACAGCATATCCACGCTGACTGGATACATTCTTCATGATTTTGAAGCCGACCCACCCCTTGTCAATGCCTCAGGGGTTGACAGCGTTGATATCGGTGCCTCTCCATCTGAACTTCCGAATGGACACTCCGCGACGTCATCTGTCATCCACTCAATATCTGTTATCATCGAGCTTATCAGAAAGAACAATTCCGACTATTTTGAACCTTATTTATTCCACACGCTGCGGAATCGACTGATACAAGTTCAGCAGCAGCTCCAGGGT
The DNA here is from genome assembly GCA_038089915.1 of Sutorius australiensis. Classification (NCBI taxonomy): domain Eukaryota; kingdom Fungi; phylum Basidiomycota; class Agaricomycetes; order Boletales; family Boletaceae; genus Sutorius; species Sutorius australiensis. The sequence goes on from JBBPLR010000536.1 coordinate 12,159, forward strand.
GCCGAGAATGCACGGGAAACCCTGGAGGCGGCGATGAAGGAGATGGTTGACCGGATGGGAGTCGTCAATCTCGGTTCACTGCTAGATATCATGTGCGAGCGACTGCCCGATTTCCAACGTTTCCTACGTCAACCTCGCTCTTTGGTGTGTCCTTCCTAATGTTTCCTTACGATGACTGGTTCACCTCTAGCCATGCAGCAAGGGCTCGTGCCGACCACCGTGGGTCTAATACGGCCTCTTACGTTCGAGCGGTATCGAATCTGCGAGTTATACGCCGAACTTCTTCACTGTTCGAATATGTCCCTTCTGAACCGCTTCTCGGAACACGATCACCTCTATGATAGCGAGGGTCGGTTACAAGGCGGACTGGCGGCTTTGGAGACGTTGGCCCGCGTGATCGCACTAGGGTCCTCGGACGAACGTGAACGTGAACCCTCTGATGAACCTCGCGACGAGGTCGAACCGGCCTTGGAACTCCCGGTCACGAACCCTTCGCGCGCGTCTTCCCTCCTGGATTCGGACGATGATATGAGCGAGGACCCAGGAAGCTCGGACGACGATGCCATGGAAGAGATCGTAATGGACGATGAATCACCGAAAAGTCATTTCCGCAGCGGAGATGACTCCCAGGAGGAGCAATCGCAAGCAACGGTCGTTTCCTCTCCTAGCTCACCTTCCGCAGAACACGTCACACAGACTGCTTCCCAGCGGAGCCCTGCGAGTCCGAGTCCGCGGGAGACGAGCTCGCAGGCGATGGTGTCACCGTCACGTCAGAATTCGCGGCGGTCGACCCATTTGGACGCGATGCCTGGAATTCCTGTTGGAGAGAGGATGAAGCAGTGCTTCCTGCATGTGTCTGTGCTCTCGACGTTATTGGTAAGGGTTCTCCCTTTTTCCATGCTCGTTTTGGGAGTCTGACCTTGCTCTCTGTAGGACCTTTTCTTCGAGTTCCCTTGGAATAATTTCCTGCACAGCGTTGTCTACGATTTCATCCACCAGGTCCTCACGGGCCGGGTTGATGGGGGTCTCAATCGCGAAATGACCATCGCCTTGTTCAGGGACGCCCAGTTGATGCAGCGCATCGTCGACGGACAAAAGCAAAACGATGCAGAAAGGCAAGCCTTCACAACCTAATTTATCGGAATCGTGCATGACGGAGGTATCTTCCAGCACCAGGCCCAAGGGCGTGCGACTGGGGTACATGGGCCACCTCACGCTCATGGCAGAGGACGTCATCACCGCCCTCGAGCACTTCCCGCTTGACCTGCGCCACATCATCGAGCGGTACGCACCGCAGCCTGCGTGGAACGACTACGTGACGGGACGGTACAAGGAGACCAAGAAGCGCGACACGAGCCTGCTCGGGGGCGGCAAGCCGGCCGTCAGTAACGTCCCGCGTGCAGGTGGCCGGTGGGCCGTGGACGAGGAGGACGTCAAGACGGCGGCTGTGCCCGCTGGTGAAAGCGCTGCGACGAGAGGGGAGTTCAGGAGAACGACGACGACGCGACCGGGTCGAGAAAGCACTGCTGATTTTGGGCCTGCGCCGATGGAGGACGACGAGGACCACGGTACTGGTCCACCGCAGGTATTCCGTCAGTTCTGGTGGCGTTTGTTTTTGCTCACTGGTGTGTACAGTTTGCTCGTTACTTGACGCAGGAACTCCATTCAGGGGAGTATCTCGCGTCGGATGCGTCCGACGACGAAGACGAAGACGATGGTGGGTGGTTGACGCAGTCCACCTTCGACCTTGGGAAACCCCCGCCTGCGCGTCGACACAACAATGGACATAGTTCATCTGGGTTCGAGGTGGGTGCCGCCCTGGTCTTGTTCCGTCGATCTTGAACGCAACGAATCATTGCAGGATGCATTCAATCCCACTTCCGGCGTTCTACAAGAGGCTCTCTCGGATGATCCGTTTGGTGTTAATAGCTATGACGATGTGCGTCACGTGATGTTCGCTGACGTTGATTGCTCGCTCACGTTAGATGTTAGGACGACGGCTTTGGCCCATTTTCTGACTCTGCCGCACCGAGCTCTTCAGATGCATTTACGTTCACGTCGTCGTTTTCGTCCTCATATTCGTCGGACGACTCATTTGACTTTGGTGACTTTCAGGCCGGCGATTCCGACAACACCAGAGACGGAGAGCTTACGCCAACCGCTGGCAGTTGGACATTCGCCAGCAGCTCAGAAGCGGAAGGGGACTCTGAAGGGGACGATTTTGGCAACGCGAGCAGCAACAGACCTAAAAACGGCTTGCAGACGATATCACTGGACGAAGTTAATGACCGCTTTGAAAAAAAGAAACAGGGGTGGGACTCTTGAGAAGGATGGAGCTATGACGACACGCCGAGAAGTCCAGGAGCGAGTAGCATCTGTATCATAGTATACCTCGAGCAACGTTTGTCGTCTTTCACGCGCGATTGTACCATTTGGCATATAATTTCATTATTTGATCGAGAGGCGGGGATAAGAGCACATTTGATACTATGGTTTGAATAGATATCCTCCATTTCTCGAGATAGCTGTGAAGGTCAACTGGTCGAGAACCTTACCGCCGGGCTCGGCCAATGTGCATTCGATTTTGTCGCCAGGCGCCACGGGGCCAACACCTGAAGGAGTTCCGGTGAGGATGAGATCACCTTCCTGTAAGTAGGAGATGAGGAGTCAGCAAGGCATGATGTTGGAATATTTCGTAACGAACCTCTAGTGCCATGATGGAAGAAATGTGCTCGATGAGCCTTGGAATGCGGAATATCATGTCACCGGTGGTACCATCCTGTTTCACTGCGTCATTGATCTAAGGCACGCTGTAAGTTGCCGAGCCTTCCCATGAAGGTCTGAAAACATTACCTTGAGAGCGAGTCTGAGGTCGTGGGGATCCAAGACCGAAGATTTTGGTATGAATTTCCTGGATACAGAGTGTTGGTATAAAAAGCGGTACAGAGGAATAGACACACCCGATGGGAGTAAAGGTATCGAACCCTTTCGCTGCGGACCAGGGTAGTCCCTTCTTCTTTACTTCGTCTTGCATGTTACGCGCAGTCAGGTCGATCGCCAATGCTAAGCAATGAGGGTCAGTATCACATCCGGCACGCCCGGAATGTTACCCACCATATCCCGCAATATGAGACTCAGCAGCATCCTGTGATATGTCACGTCCGCCTTTGCCGATCACAAGTCCGAGTTCCACTGGCGTCAGTCAGGTGTGAGTGTTTGGACTGACTGAAACAAGCAGAACGGGAAGACCTTCGTGGTGAGCGACTACACCGCTGGGTATCTCGATATTTCCCCCGGAAGGAAGGTAGCTCGTCGTGGGCTTCAGGAAGAAGAAGGGTTCCTTTGGACGAGCATTGTTGAGTTCTTTAATGTGCTCCGAGTAGTTTCTGCCGATAGCGACGATCTGCAAGAACGTCCTTGGTCATGCGACATACGAGAGGTAGACAGTTGTATACCTTCTTTCCATGTCTCACAAACTGAGCTGTTACCGACGACATTCTGGTTGCGGGAACGTAAGGACGGACCGCGCGAACTACGTTATGCCAGAGTGTGAGGGGACCCTCCAAATTAGGTAATTAGTGTGGGTCAATATCATCTTGCACTTCGACTTGGAACTTGGGAGCTTGAGATTCTGCGTACTTCCGGTGATACTCACTCCAGAGTCCAAGGGGGTTTGATTTCTTTCTACAGACGGCGCTCGTCGAGAGTGTCGGGTTTTCAACAGAGCTTACGTTATAGATCGTTGGGTCATCCAAGGGACAAGTTGAACGCGTTTTCGTCCAAACAAGCCTGAAATGTTCGACGATAGCAAACAGGTACAGATTCAGGTGTTATGAGGGCAAGAAGAGTACAGGACTATCGATGGTATGAAATCAAAGCCCGGTACGCCTTTCGTGTATCACCCTTCCAATGTTCGTGTCTCAGCCCTCAAGCCTGCTCAACATCCTTTCATGATTCTTTGAGCCTGCCCTTCGACGACGAGTGGCTGCTGCCTGGTGAGGTTAGAGCGCCGGGACGTTCAAGCAGCGCTCCTAATCTCACCGTTCAGCAGATACGCTAGGGTCTGTACGACTACGGTAGGGGCACAAACTCTCGGAATCGGCCCGAGTGGCATGTTCCTATGTTCTTCTTATCTCTTCTGTCGCCCTCGTCAGATGAAACTGTCTACTGGAAGATCGTCTTTGTGGGGGAAGACTGTGTCCCGTGGCTGAACCGATCAAATAAGTTTGATGACTGAGTCCGCAACAGATGTCTTTTGATGCCTCGCCAACATCGATGAGATTTCATTACGGCCAAGGTCAAAATTGCACGACGGGTACGTTCGGCCCTCGTCCATTCTTCCGAGGACTGGATAATAGACGGCTCTTTTCCTTCCGAACCCAAAGGGACAGCACATCTCTTTTGCTTTCCTGTATGTCGTGAACAATGGCGTCCGCAGACAGCAGTGGCAAGTGAGGCTCAGGTGAAGATTGGTGAGTTCCGACATACACTCCTCTCGATGCTAATGACACCGCTGCAGGGATCGTTACGCGTCGGCGCTTGTAGCTCGGCGAGACCACTTTAAAGTTTGGAATGTCTTGGCGAAACGATCGCTCGCATGTGCCGAATCGCAGAGACAAGGGGGTTAGGAGGTGCTCCATTGTTTCTTCCTAGGATAAGCGACAGTGTTGTTATTTGGAGACGCATTCTGATTAATGGTCCGCTCGACTGCACGGATGGTATTCAAAACGTCCTGGTTTGGCGATTAATCCTGGTGACCCAGATCGGTCCCCCAGGTACTGTAGGTGAAGGATAGATCCAGGGTCCGTTTTAGTCAACATTCAGGTAAGCTGCCCGCGTTCTTGTGAAACGTCACTTGTAATGATATTACGGCCGACAAGCTTT
>JBBPLR010000537.1:0-17018 GCA_038089915.1 Sutorius australiensis
CGAGCGTCTAGTGGTACTAGTGGTCCTATAGATCCTAGTAAAGTGTAGCATCAAGCTACTAGTCGTGAGCGCAGTCGAGCGCTAGATTGCGCAAGAATAGGGGTTAAAATGTAGACCTGTAACACATGGCTGTCCACTTCCATTCCACACTGCCTTGAAGGCAATGTACCCACAGCCCTATGGCTGTATGACAACCCAGTGCCCTAGAACATTCTAGAACACTTTAACTATATAGAGTAGTAGATCGTTAGATACGACCACAACATGTACATACAGTAGAACTGTATATAAGACCCAAGGGCCTTGCCTGGTGACCCCAGTCAAGTCCTCTTGGAGAGTTCCCCTCTACTAAGATACGGCTCAGTCCCCTTCTCTTAGTCGCTGAGCCTAGTGCAACCTAGTACTCTTAGGATTGTTTCAGTGCCAAGATTCCAAACCAGTGTATTTACAGCTGCTTCAGAACCAACTCTTCCCTGCCACTATACATTCACCAAAAACAGCATTTACCTTCTCAGTCCTGGATGATTTTATCCAGGATAACCTGGAATGTGGGACATCCAGAATGAACTATTTCAGCAAATTGAGAAGGATAACATCCAGTGTGTTTCCACATCTTGTGCCAGTGAGTCTCATCATTGTTCTATTTCCATTGTGCAGAACATTGTGCAGAACAGATACCGTGAGCTGCTTAGGGTAGCAAGACAATGGAGGCTGCTTAAACTCTGAAGTGGAATGGACTCGGTCATTGGTCTGAATCACCAAAGCAAGGAGATCTGGCTCTTTTTTGCCCTGCATGTCCCCAGCCAGGAAAAAACATAAATTTGCCTGACAATGAGCTGTCAAAGTAAGGGACTACTCTAGCTCCCAGTATGCAAGATATCAGACTAAAATTACTCTCCTTAACAGCCCCAAGTATACCCAAACAGTAATAATGGATGGAAACTTCAAAGCCGAGCATTTGCATGAAAAGCAACTGAATGATCAGATTTGGCTCATGGATGGCCTTGGGTATATGGTCAACTGAACCAAGTATCGGAATTATTTAAAGATCACAAAGCAGCCTCCAGAGGTATAGTGAAAAACATTCATTGAACTCATCAGCAGCTGATGGTAAATAATAAGAGATCCACATGCAACAATCATCATGCAGTCAATCAGGCAAATGCAAGCCAAGGTAAGCTGGAGGCAACAGGGATCAGTGCCTCGGCATGTGCTCGGCATGGGTGCTTTGTGCCACATTCGGTTGTGGATTTTCAGAAGGGTGAAAGGTAAACCAAAATGGTTGAGAAACACTCAACTCTGAATATCACAATAGGCAAATAAACATGGATTATTCATTGGCAAATGCCTTGAAATACAACATGGAAGACATTACTCAGGTAATATGTTTCTATGACATCAATTGCTCCTATATGAAGAAGTTCTGAACTCAGGTTCGAAATAGCAGGGACAGTGACATATCAACCAATCTGGAGCTCATTCCTGGGATCAGTATTTGGCATGTTCATGGGCATCAAGCATCCTGTTTTGCCCAATATGCTCCATTGTTTATAACTGGAGCAGGGTGGGTTGATGGAGAAATCATTGAGATGCTCTGGTCTACTTTGAACATTATTTCGGGATCAACTTGGGGAATGTCATCACCCCACCAACAGGAATTATTGGATTTTCAAATGAATGATTCCAATTTCTCGAAAATGATCTGAATGAGTAAGCTGTCATTCCACCCAATATATTACCAAAGCTCATTTGGAGCTTGAAGCACAAAGCATTCAGAGAAAGCTGAAGCTAGCTTGGAAATCTGCAGCTTTGGCCTGTTCAGCATTTTATGATCTGGATAAGGGAGTGGCTGCATCCGACAGAGAGCGATGGCTTGGACAGGAGAAGGAAGCCTATGAATGGCAGGTCACCGATGCTTCAGCTATGGACATATTTGAGATGCAGCTGCAAAAGGGTTAGTTTTATCCCCTGACTTGGTGCTATGATTGTTCTTATGTCATTACAGCACCAAGCATCCAAAGTGTAAAGATGGACCTGCTCCATTGCCAATCAGACCCTAATCCCCGAAGCAGAGGATCGGCCACCTGGTTGTCTTGGGGATTAAAGATTGAGAAGGCACAGATATCCCTAAGGCATGAAATATGACAGAAGAGATCCAATAACACTGAAATCCAGCAACTCACTCTGGAAAGAAGAGCAGATTGCCTTGCAGGTGATATCTCGGGATTTATTACCAAAGCAGCATTATATCTCAGAGTTGACTATTCTGATGATACTACCTTGGATGCAGAGGATTGGGAGAGTGAAGGGGAGGCCGATGAAGAGGACCTAACAGACTGGGATGCCAAATGACCAGATCAGGCCAAGCTACCGTTACTGTCCAACCTTGGCATTGCAAGATGCAAGGAGCTCGGGGCAGTGGAACTCACTCGAGCAGAAATTCGGCTCCACTGTAGAGAGCCATCGCTCTCTATGTTCATAAACCCCTATTTTCTAGTGTTCTAGGTATTCTGATGTATCCTGCATCCCGATGTAGAGAGCCATCGCTCTCTATGTTCATAAACCCCTATTTTCTAGTGTTCTAGGTGTTCGAAAGCATTCTATGTCGAGTCCTTTCTGTTCCGAAGTGATCCTATACTTTTCCGGACTTCAAAACACTTTATCCGCTCCGGAAATCACTTTATCTGCTCCGGATATCACTTATCCGCTCCAGGAAACCTTCATTTCGATCCGGAATATGTATATTTCTATTCGGATTTACCTTATCTTGTTTGTGCATATGCATTTATACTTATCATTGACATCCAGAACACTTTCCGGTGTGTTTAGGCATGTACCACATGTACCTGTCACTTCCTTGGTTACAGTCTTGGGTATACCTGGACTATAAATTCTGTACTGGTACTTCCAAAAAAAAAGAATCGAATCATCTGTGCACTCTTCCCTATCATTTCTGAGTCCCTTCACATCAGTAAAGTCGTCCTCCGGACCTCATTCTCATCCGGAATATAATTTCCTCCTCCTAGTCCGGAATTTTGGTTTTCAACCATTCTCTTCTTCCTAGTCCTCTGGACCTCTTTCCAGCGCTGCAGGCAGTCTCAGCAAACCCTTTTTATCACCCAACCTTACCTTCAGAACCCCAGGGACGAACACACTCGCCCTACCTCACACCCACCTGATCTTTATCACCCACACTGTCCATCTGTTCCAAAGTGATCCAATTCCTTTCCGGACTTCAAAACACTTCATCCGAGCTGGGAATCACTTAATCTGGTCCGGAAATCACTTATTCCACTCCGGAAAACCTTCATTTTGATCCAGAATACCTCTATTTTGTTTTGGATCTATCTTATCTTGTTTGTGCATCTTCATTTATACTTATCATTGACATCCGGAACACTTTCTGGTGTGTTTAGGCACATACCACATGTACCTGTCACTTCCTTAGTTACAGTCTTGGGTATACCCAGACTATAAATTCTGTACTGGTATTTCCAGAAACAAAAAAGGGAATCATTTGTGCACTCTTTCCTATCATCTCTGAGTCCCTTCGCATCAGCAGAGTTGCCCTCCGGACCTCATTCTCATCCAGAATTTAATTTCCTCCTCCCTAGTCCGGAAATCTGGTTTTCAGCTATTCTCTTCATCCTATTTGTCTGGACCACTTTCCAGCACTGCAGGCAGTCTTAGCAAACCCTTTTCATCACCCAACCTTACCTCTAGAACCCCAGGGATGAACACACTCACCCTACCTCGCACCCACCTGACTTTTATCACCCACACCGCATTGGGCAGGCAAATGATGCACTCCACAATATTCAGCTTGCATTGGCAGACAAAGCGATATTATTCTGGAATGATATTCGGCATGCAAAGAGCCATGCAACTACCACCTGTGCTTGGGGAAAAGTCAATGCTGTCGAGAAGATTTTATCCCAACATGCGGTGGTATATCGCCAGGCACACTATGCTATGATTGAGCTGTCTGCAGATGAGGCCATATTAGCGAAATACAAACCTCTGAGTGATGAAGATCTCAAGGTTTCCACAGCAATCTGGGATCTGAATTTAATCTTGCATCACAACCATGAACTCGCTTGGTTCTGGACAGTGGACATCCCGAAAGATACTGAAATGAATGACTGGATGACCAAATGTGCTTTTTATGATTTGATATGCCTTCCTTATCTAACTTGATGTAGTTTATAGGGTTCACTGGCTACAAGCGAAGGCAAGGAAAAATCGCTGGAAGGAAGAAGAGGACCTTCTTATGGCTGAATTTGAATGGACAGCTAATTATTTTGACTACAAGTGTCAGCAATGGGGCTCATATGGAGCCGAAGATGCCAAACTCACCAATCATGGTCTGAAATGCTATGCTGCTCAGCAGCAAACAATGTATGCAAGACTCTGAGATCAGTGTTGGGCAGAGGCACAGAGCTTTGAATCTCGGGTTGAAATGGATGATGAGGCTACTAACCCTTTTCAGTAATTTAGAGATATCTAGGCATGTCAATAGTGAATCGGATGTGGACATGATTATTTAGAACTCCGACATCGGTTATATTACCACCATCTTGTTACCCAATCATTCTCTGAAAACCACCCTCTTCCATAATGTCAGACCTCATCGAGATTACATGGGATGACATGAGTCCCTCATCTGTGCACATGATGCTCTGGTATCAGAAGTGCCGCATTGAAGCAGCCGTCGATTCATTGTGATCAGTGGAAATGAAGGATTGGCCAGAATATTGGGAGAGAAACTTCCAAGCAGACATGGTATGGATTTAGTTTACAGTTGCAGAACTCTCTAGACCATTTTTCTAGGGTACCTATGAAATTCTCCTTGGTGCATTTGTGCCCATGAACTTGGGCCCTCCACCAGTGCCAAGCTTCTGGTATTCGGTATTTGATGTTCGAGACAATGCGGCACTGGCTGAGGCTATTTCAGGGATAGCATCTGAATGCACCATGTGGGTTCAAGAGACAGCAGAACTGATACCGGAATGGTCGGTAACATCTGAGTTCTGCAAGCCATGGTGGACAGAGCCATGGGAGGGATATGAGAGGGAGACGAAGATGTTGATTCCAGCTGAGGTTTTTCTGAGAGCACAGGGGCATTTCAAGGTACATTTGCTCAGCATAAGTTCAGGATTCCTGATGCTAATGCTGGTGAAGCCAAGGGGGTTGACCAATACCCTGTTTCTGAGGATGCACAATGCCAAGTTGGACAAAATAGAGAAGAAGATACTGTTCCTTTTGCAGAAGAACCTGACAGAGTTGGACAAGATGGATGGAGCTATGGAATCGGCATGGGAGGACATTCAGGACCTTTGGAAGGGTATCATACCACTGTAATCCAAATAGAAATAAGACACCCAAATTTGTCCAAAGGTCAATCATTTGTAATCCCAATAGACCGAGGGGAACGAATAAACATGGATTACATGAAAGTCCCTATTGTAGCATATTCGGCATAGTTACACCTTGGAACTCCCACAAATTCATGTATGTTGTCACGCATATCGTATGATAATACTGCCCTGTCACCCGATGCATGTTCGATGCCGTGCTCCAGCATTCGGCCTGAGAATGCAAGCATAGTCCCAGGGTTATACCGCAGCTGAATACTGAGAGTTGGCACGATGAAATCCAATGTTTCATAATCACCCACAGTGACTAACAGGTCGAACCACTGGGGTCAACCATTTCGGTCAGTATGCATTCAGCTTGCCCTGTTGACCATGACTGAAACCACATTGTACACTGAAGACCATTTTGGTAGGACTTCCTTCAAATCTTCATCGTCATGGTTGACCATCCACTCCTGAAGGTGAAGGATTGCATCTTGGCCAGTTGCATACATCTTGGGATGCATGATTGCAAGCAAAGCAGTGAATAATGCTGCATGATCTTCCATGATCTTCAACCAATATCTTGCTTGGCCTTCGGCTTGATTTGACTTTAGGAGCTGGGATACTGTAGGGGTGCTTGTATTAGCCTAGAAATGATTTGTAGCGGTTCCAAATGAAATAATCGTAGATCACTCACATTATGGCCCTGCTGGAACCAGGCCAGAGAGAGATTGATGGCCCCACACAATTCGGACCCTATCCAAAAGTATTTCTTGGATGTTCTCCAACCTTCCTTGCCTCGCACCATGATGCTTTCGGTAAGAGGTTTCTGAAGGTGTTCAAGGCTTTCCCATGTGTAGCGCTATGAATTCAGATTATATTTTGTAATCCATGTCAAAATCATGAGCAGACATACCTGATTCAGGGGGCTAATACCATCAGGCAAATACCACATCAAAATATATCCAGAACGATTGGTAATAACAGAAGGCTCTGAGAGAAGCAGATATTCCATTCCAAAGGATTCTTCAGGAATTTCATCCAAGCCTTGGGACATTCTGGTATTCCCTCACTCACTGAGCCTGATGATATCTATGTCATCCAACACGACTATGAGAGATGTTAGGAGTGTCCCATGAAGCTGTTATTTTGACAGACCTTTATTTTGATATGCCTGAGCGAGGATCCTTACCAAGCAGTCTGCTTCAAAAATGGTGGAGAGAGGGATGGATGGGTCTGGAGAGATGTCCTTTGGAAGTTCCAAACTCAAGCCGACACATGCCTGAAATCGCATTACCATATATTTGGCTAATATATTGGTGTATTGCAATGGGGATTGCTCCATCCTGATGTTGGCTTCTATGTAGAGAGTGGTGGGGTTAAGGTAGAATGTAAACTTGAGTTTCATCACCAGGTCATAATGACTCTTGGAACAATTCGGCCATGTCATCTGTTGAAAGTTGGGTCTTCTGCCTGTCTTGTTTTACCCTATTTTACCTGATGTTACATTCTCTTGGACTTGCCTTGATCAGGATAGTGGATTGGTGTTTAAAGTGACATATTTAGATATGTTATTGCAATATCCTTCTGGCCCAATTATATCATTCAGCCTGCACAACTTACCTTGCAATCCGTAGGCCAGGCTGCATCCCTCAGCCTTTAGCAGTTACTCAATCCAGGGGTCTGATGATGTTATTTGAGCTGCACACCATCTCACCCTTGGGTCCAGGCCTTGTACCTTGACTTTGATCAGTTTTCAATGTTTGGGCTTAGTCTTGACCATAGTCCAGTGTGCATCCCAGGGCTGGGGCATTTCCCTTGACCTCAGTCAGTGCCCTGCCAATGTTCATTCACCTTGGTCATGTGTTCACCCTATGAGCCCTGCCTACAGGTGTGGCTGTGTCCCTGACCTTCAACCTTTGCCTGTCCTACAGGCCCGGCGGTGTACCTCACCATACAGGACCAGTGGAGACCCTCCACCTTGGTCTGGTATGCACCTGAGGGCTTGGTCATATCCCTTGAGCTCGGTTCAGTGCCCACCCTATGGGCTGGCTCATGTCCCTCAACACCAGTCATATGCAAACACTATAGGCCCCACAGTGTACCTTGACCTCATTGCAGTACCCACTCCAAGGGCTTGGCTGTGTTCCTTGAAAATGGTCATATACCAATCCAGCAGGCCTGGCGGTATCCCTTGACCTCGGTCCAGTACCCTGATGGCTCGGCAGTATCCCTCGATCTAGGTCCTTTGCCCACCCTACAGGCCTGGCAGTATCCCTCGACCTAGGTTCCTTGCCCACCTAATGGGCCCGGTCATTTCCCTTGACCTTGGTCCTATGCCCAACCTACGGGCCTGGTCATCTCCTTCAATCTCGGTCCTTCACTCATCCGACGGGTCCAGCAGTGTCCCTTGACCTCAGTCCAGTATCCACCCCAATGGCTTGGCAGTATCCTGGTCCTTTGCCCACCCTACAGGCCCAGAGGTATTCCTCAACCTCAATCCTTTGCTCATCCTACAGGCCCGGCAGTGTCCCTCGACCTTGGTCCTTTGCCCATGCAATGGGCCAGTCCTGTCCCTTGACCTCAGTCCAGTATCCACCCCGAGGGCCTGGCTGTATCCCCCACCCTGAGGGCTCAGCTTTATCCCTCGACCTTGGTCCTTTGCCCACCCTATGGGCCTGATGGTATCTATTGACCTCGGTCCTTTGCCCACCCTACGGGCCCAGTGGTATCCATCGACCTCAGTCCTTTGCCCACCCTACAGGCCTGGCAGTATCCATTGACCTCAGTCTTTTTCCCACCTTGCAGGTCTGGTCATTTCCCTCAACCTCGGTCCTTTGCCCACCCTACAGGCCCGGCGGTATCCATCAACCTCAGTCCTTTGCCCACCATGCAGGCCTGGTTGTTTCCCTCAACCTTGGTCCTTTGCCCACCCTATGGGCCTGGCAGTGTTACACCTGGTCTGGGTAGGATTGGGTGTAGCCCTTCAGGGGTTCAAGGTGAGCTCGAGGGGGCTGATGACGAGTCAAAGGCAGACGGCCTAAGTCCTGGGCAGGGTATAGGGTTGAGATGACAGTCTCAAGCCTAGTCAAGGTACTGACACTATGAGCAGTCATAGGTCAAGTTTGAGGTGATGACACTTAAGGGTTACTTAAGGTTGAGCATGAAGTCAAAGAGAAAAGCGGTAGGATTTGTGGTTGTACTCAAGTGGATGTGAGAGTAGAAGGAAGAAACTACTTAGGGAATATACATGGGCAAGCCAGGTATATATACCTAAGGGAACCAAACAAAGGCAAATACCATAAAAGGAAGTAAGCCTAAAACAGTAGCTACATGGAACATCATGGAACATGGGAGAACAACTGCTGACAGAACAAATGGAATGAAGTGGAATATTGTGGAATGATTATGTCAGCAGTTGGAAAAGGAAATGAGTTTGTGGGAATGAGTTATGTAGGAAGAGAAAAAGGGGAGTGAATTGTAACATTACCCCCCTGTTATCTACCAAGTCCACATGGTAGTCTTTCAATCAAATGCTCCGAGAGTGGGAGATCCAGTGACATTGGCATATGCTTCATCATTCCAGGGGTCATCCTCATTGTCGTCTATGAAGGATTGGTTAAGTTGGGCAAATATGTAGGTTCAGCGGAGGGGTTGTGGTCTATGGACAATGGGGAACCTTGTGTGTAGACCTGTGACCCTAGTGTAGACCGGAGCCAGAGGGGATCCCGGATCTGTGTTACATGAGCAATGAGATCTAGATGACGTTGGAGAGTGTCCAGAGGATGAGGAGGACGTCAAGGTCTGACAAGGTGGTCTCCGAGCGAGCGGGCAGTGGCGTTGAATATGGCCTGGGGCCCAGCGAAGACAGGTGGGACATTGATAGACAGGGCATCAGATGCAGATGTGTCCAAGTCTTCTACAGTGAAAACATCTCTCATTCCAACATGGATGGGATGTGGTGAGTATATCGTTGCTGTGGTCCCTGGCCCATTGTGCCTCAGCTTGGTCAATGGCACAGGCTTCTTCTGGGGATATGGGCGATGATGATGCGGTCGGGTGAGAGTGGCTTCTTTTGTGTATGACTGGCAGGGGCATGTTGTGTGCATGGGTGAGATCCTGGACATAGTGGTTGATCTGTTGGAGGAATTCCCCAAACTCCATTTGGTAGGCAAGGGTATTGAGGGCTCTGCGGAGTTCCTCAAAAATATCCTGTAAATAGGTACAAATGAAGTTGACATTAGCATCAGGGCAGTTGAGAAGGAGGGGAACAATTCGGGACAGTTGTCCCACTTGGAGGAAAGCCCTATAGAGGGCAAGAAAGGGAGACCCAATGTCAAGATGAGCATTGATAGGGGTAGCCAAGTGGGGATTGTGGATGAAGTTGTTCAGGAGATTGAGATAGTCAACATCAGGGAAAATTCATTATGGACGTTATGAACAAACAGAGGTAAGTCGACTGACTCCATAAAGCAGGATATGGGTAAGATGGGGTCACTGGTTGTGGATGCAATAGAGACGGGAGTGGGGGGACGTATGTCCCATCCAGGTTCTGCAGTAGTGGACACGTTGTCGATTTCATCTAAGATTGGGATATTGTCTGTGGAGATGAAAGGAGAATTGACAAGGGTGGAGTCTAACATGGAGGAGACAGTGGAGATGGAGTCTTCAGCATTGATGGTTCTGACAGAGGTCTGCATTGTTGGTGGTAGTACAAGTGGAAGGAGGACTGAGGGGAAATGTCATGGGGTAGCGTTTTTTATATGTGTCAAGGTTGGACTTGGTGTTTTTCAAGTTCCATTCTGGGATCCATGAGTCATCGTCAGCAGAGTAGCCTTTCCATCAGATCAGGAAGGAGAAGCCTCCAGCAGTCTGCTTGTGTTTCAGTATAGCTTCGATTTCGTATTCCTCCTCTCCTTGGATTAGATCAGGAGGTGGAGTGGGGAAGTTCTTTCCATGAATTTCATTTTCTGAGTAAGGAGAGAGGAGTGATGTGTGGAACATGTTGTGGATCTTCCATGTTTTAGGAAGGTGGAGTTGATATATGAGGGGTGATAGGACCTTCATGATGGTAAAGGGTCCTTCGCGTTTGGCCGAGAATTTCAAATGGGTGTTTGATTGTTTCAAATTCTTGGCTTCAAGTCAGACCTTGGTTCCTATTTTGAACAGGGTAAAGGGTTTATGGTTCCAGATGGCCATCCATTGTCTAGCCAGATCATGTGCTGCGAGGGCTTCTCTGTAGGCTTCCTTAAGGTTCTGTAGGTCTTTGTTGATGGCAGGTAGTCCCAATGATGGGATCATCTTGGGGAGGGCTGTGGGTTCACAGCCCATCAGGAGGAAGAATGGAGATTTGCCTATGACCTTGTGTGGTCAGTGGTTGTGGGCAAACTCAGTGTGGGTGATATGTTCTGCCCAGGATTGTGGGTTTGATCTGCAGAAGATTCTTAGGTATGTTTCTACTTCTTGATTGACCTGTTCTGTCTGTCCATCAGTTTGTGGGTGGTAGGCAGTGGATAGGGATAGGTTGTATTTTAGGAGCTTGGCTAGCTCTCATGCAAAGGCAGAGGTGAACTGGGGTCCTCAATCGGAGATGATGTTGGAGTAGAGGCCAAATCTCTGGAAGACATTGTGGAAAAATAGTTCAGCAACTCCCTTGGCTGTTATGGTCTTTGTAGTGGGGCAAAGAACTACCCCCTTCATAAGGCCATGGTCTACCATGGCCAGGAGAGAGTCAAAGCCAGAACTGGAAAGGAGGTCAGTAATGAGGTTGCACAAGAATTGTTGGAATGGCCGTTGTGCTGTGGATGGGATGGGCATGAGGGGTGGAGAGGTGGGATGGGTATTTGTCTTGTTCTGTTGGCAGGTGGTGCAGCTGGTGACGTATTGTCAGACATAGGAAGTGAGGCCGGGCCAGTAGAACTGTTGGGAGACAAGTTGGTGGGTTTTGAGAAAGCCTGGGTGTCCAGCAGACTGGTGGTCATGACATCGGTGGAGGATAGTCTGTTGGAGGTTGTCATCTGGGGGGACATAGATGTGATTGTGGTAAGTGAGGATTCTGTCATGCTGTTGCCAATCGGTGAAGTGGGATCACAGAGGTGTGGGAGCAGTGCCAGTGTGGGCAGCCATAGCTGCAAGGAACGTGGTGTCCATGCAAGATGCAGTTTCAATGTGGGAGGTGAGGCCTGCGTCTATGAGGTTGACAAAGAGGGAATCTGGTAGTAGTGTGATGTTGCAGTTATCTTCTGAGGTGGATATGACATGGTTTGGGCAACATGAGAGGGCGTCAGGAGCTGAGAGTTGAGAGCTGGGGATGTGCGTGAGGTGGAGATCAAAATCAGCCAGATCCAGAAGCCAACATGCTTGTTGGTGGTTAAGTTTGTGGGGTGCTTTGAAGTACAGGAGGTTTTTATGGTCTGTGAAAACCTTGACTTGGTGAGTCGCACCATGGAGGTAGTGGTGCCAGGCTGTAAGCACATGCATAATTGTGAGCAGCTCTTGGTCATAGACATCATGGTTTCATTCTGTGTCTGAGAACGTTTGGGAGAGGTAGGCACAGGGTTTCCAGTCGCCATTAGCATCGGGTTGGAGGAGGACAGCGCCTGAGGCTTGTCCTGATGCGTCGGTCGAGATCGCAAAGGGTTTGGAGTGATCAGGGATGGTGAGAACCAGTTGGGTCATGAACATTGTTTTAAGGTTCTCAAAGCTTGTTTGACAAGCAGGTGTCCATGTCCAAGGGTGGTCCTTCTTGGTGAGGTCCAGGAGTGATCGTGTGATATCAGAGAAGTGAGGAATGAATTTTCAGTAGAAGTTTGCAAAGCCTAGGAAGGATCGGACACTGCGGACTTTGGTGGGGATGGGCCAGTCTTTAATGCCATCCAGCTTGATGGGGTCCATCACGATGGAGCCCGGTTTGATGATCATTCTGAGATATTCAGTTTCAGAAGTGGTGAAGGAGCATTTCTCTATCTTGAGATGAAGGTCGAGCTCTTCCATTCATTGGAGCACTCTTTTGGTTCTTTCAACGTGGGTTTGGTTGTCAGGTGAGAAGATTAAGAGGTCGTCCATATATATGACAAGCCATCCTTCCACGATCATGTCTCGGAAAGAGTTGTTCATGAATTGTTGGAAGGTGGTGGGGGAGTTCATGAGTCTGAAGAACATCACGGTGGGTTCAAACAGGCCTTTGTGGGTGATGAAGGCAGCCTTCCATTGGTGTCCATCTTTGATGTGGACATTGTTATAGCCCCATCTGACATTGAATTTGGTGAAGCAATGGGTGTCTTTGAGTTTATCAGTGAGATCTGAAATGAGAGGCAGCAGGTAAGCATCACAGACTGTGTGTTGGTTGAGGTATCAGTAGTCTTGGCATGGTCGGAGTTTCCCATCCTTTTTCTTAATGAAGAAGAAGGGTGATGCTTGCGGTGAGTTGGAACGTCAGATTTTTCCAGATGTGAGATTTTCTTCAAGGAATTCTTTGGTAGCTTTTTGTTCGTGAGGGTTTGAGGGGTATACCTTGGTGATCTTCGGGGTGAAGGTTTCATCAAGGTCAATTGCGTGATTGTACAGCCATGATGGTGGTACGTGGTCATTTGCTTCTTTGGAGAAGACTTTAGCGAATTGTTGGTATTCTGCTGGGAGTTCTGTTTTCAGTTTCTTTGCTTCCAACTTGATAGCGAGTTCAGTGGCCATTGTAGCTCCGACTTGGGCACAGGGGATGATCCTAGATCCAACTACAACCCGGTTCAGGTTGTAGTTTTGTATAGCGAGCGAGGTGTAGATCTCTGCTCAGGTGGGTTTTATTTCTTCATTTGGGTCGGAACCCAAGTAGCATCAGGGAAATTTTAAGGGAATGATAATCCTAGATAATGCATTATCATTGATTATAATCCCATATCTACCATTATCTACTCCCATCTTAGGATTATATAGGATTGTCATCTCTTAAAAATTTCCCTGATGCACTAGGAGTACAGGTGTTTATCCCAAATGGGATTGACATTGACTTGTTGGTGGGTACAGCGGTGTTCCATGTATTGGTCATGCCATTTGAGGTTGGTGGTATGGAGGTAGTAGAGGTCTTTAGACTGGTCCGAAGTCTCATTGATAGACAGAGTGTGGTGGGTCCAGTCGATCTGAGGATTGGCCATGGTGAGCCAGGGGTGTCTGAGGATGATGTTTTCCTTTCCACAGTGGATGACGTGGAACAGGGTTTTGTGGGTTATGCCCTTGACATTGACAAAGAGGGTGGCAGTGTAGTGGATAAGGCCAGCTTTGTTGACCGACTGGTCAATGTTCCAGACTTTCAAGGGTTTTGCCAATTTTTGGAGTGGGGGTTTGTTTCTCTTGGCAAAGTCCAGATCAAGGCAAGAGATTTCGGCACCACTGTTGATGAGGGCGCAGGTGTCGATGACTTTCAACATGCATGTTGGATCGAGTAATTGTATGGGGATCTGCAGTGTATTGGTAGTAGGAGATACAATTACAGGAGCACATGTTGGAGAGGGGGAACATTGCGTCAGCAGATGTTTCCATTCTAAAAACCTGTTTGGAAGCTAACCATCCCCACATTTGCTTTGTCCTTGTCATTGCAGTCTATCAGGTTGGGGATTTCCAGTTCTTTCTTTGTTGTTTGAACCTGAGGGTTCTTCTTGGGTAGTTCTTGATTTTTGTGGATGAATTTCTTTGTACATTGGGGGGATGTATGGCCTTTCTCTTGGCATTTGAAGCATCGCCCCTCCTGGATACACCGAGTCCTTTTCTCTGGTGTGAGTTTCTTGGGAAAGATGCTAACTGTGTCAATGTCCATGGCATCCAGGTCTCGCTCGACCCAGCATTGGAGGGTAGGGGTAGGGACATACATCACCTTCTTGGATCTTTCAATGGCATTAGAGTATTCCTCATTGTCAGAGAGTGTTTGTGCGGCTTGATACCAGTCCTCTGGGGTGGTTGGGATGATGGTACGGTCATTGATCTTTTGCATGATGTTGATAGGGATGCCTTGTGTGAAATATCCAATGATGGCTGGATTGTTGGTTAGGTTGGCCGTGATGACCTTTCCTTTAAACGTGGAGATATATTTGCTTATGGGAATGGACCACCCTTTTTGGGTCCATACCATCTGGGTTTCCACTAGCCACTGGTGGGCTAGTGTCACTGTCCCTGTTCCTTTGAAGTTGTGTAAGAAGTCTTTTTGGAATTCTTCGTACATCCTGAGGGATAGGGTGGTCTTTGATAGGGCTACCTTTTGGTAGGTGGCTGCCCAAGATTGGGCGGATCCCTTGGTCATGAAGGATAGGGCAAACACTATCTTCTGGGGTTCTGTAGTGTAGACTAGTCTGTTGATGATAAGGTAGAAGGATACTGAGTTGATCCATTCATCCACGGTTTCTTGGTTTCCATCATAGATCTCGGGTTTTCCAAGATGAAGTTCGACTGGTTTGGTGGTCATTGTGGATGCTGGTGGCATCAGAGTTACTGGGGTAGGTACCCTAAAGGTGGTTCCTGCTGGGGTGATGATGGGTCCTCTAATAGAGGGAGGTGCACGAGGTGCAAGAGGTCTCAAGTAGGGGTGGAGTGGTGCTGCCCTGGTAGTGGGTGTAGACAATATCAAGGATGGTGATCCTGGAGGGAGGTCTAGGGTCGAGGATAGTTCTCGAGCTAGATCTTCAGTGATCTCTTCTTCTCCTTGGAGAAGTGTGGGTTCGTCGGGGTCTTCCTCAGGTGAGTGAGGTCTAGATTGTTTGGGATCTGACGAGTCTGAAGTCTCGGGATGGGTTTCCCTCCACGAGGAACAAGGTGGGATTCTAGGAGGAATGTTGGCGGCTTACAATGGTGGTAGCCACTAAAGCAAAGTAGTTTCTTTTGTTACACCTGGTCCAGGTAGGATCGGGTGTAGCCCTTCAGGGGTTCGAGGTGAGCTCGAGGGCTGATGACGAGTTGGGTGTTGGGTGTAACGACGAAGGCAGATGGCCTAAGTCCTGGGCAGGGTATAGGGTTGAGATGATGGTCTCAAGCCTAGTCAAGGTACCGAAACTACAAGCAGTCATAGGCCGAGTTTGAGGTTATGACACTTAAGGGTTCTTAAGGTCGAGCACGAAGTCAAAGAGAAAAGTGGTAGGATTTGTGGTTGTACTTGAGTGGATGTGAGAGTAGAAGGGAGAAACTACTTAGGGAATATACATGGGTGAGCCGGGTATATATACCTAAGGGAACCAAACAAAGGCAAATACTGTAAAAGGAAGTAAGCCTAAAACAGTAGCTACATGGAACGTCATGGAACATGACAGAACAACTGCTGACAGAACAAATGGAATGAAGCAGAATATCATGGAATGATTATGTCAGCAGTTGGAAAAGGAAATGAGTTCATGGGAACAAGTTATGTAAGAAGAGAAAAAGGGGAGTGAATTGTAACAGGCAGTATCCATCGACCTCAGTCCTTTGCCCACCCTATGGGCCCAGTCGTTTCCCTCAACCTCAGTCCTTTGCCCACCATACGGGCCCAGTCATTTCCCTCGATGTTTGCATTAGCACTCTATGGAAGGGCCTACTTGTTAAATATGATGATAATCCAATCTGGGCCCTTCAGCTCCAAATGCCTCCAAAATGTCCCAGGCCCCCACAGGGTACACCTTTGTAATTGGCATTTTAGCACTTGGGCTGTCTGTGTCATATGTACAATCCAACCACATGGGCTCATAAAATGGACCACTGCACCGCACAGACTCTAGTAGGGGTTCCTTAAAGCTTGGTTGATGCCCTTGGTTGGCACTCTGAATAGGTTATGTATCGTGACAATGACTGTTGGCTGGTTACTGGCTTAGAGGATTATAATCAGCATGGTGGCGAGGTCATCATGCAGATGGCGCATATTATCCCCGAGTCTGTTATTAAGAAGATCGAGGAACACACTGCAAAGGTATGTATATGCACCGTCTTCCTTTGGTTGATTAGCTATGTTGTACAGTGCCACCAATCTGCATCAGTCTGGTCTATTCTTACAATGTTCAATAATGAGAGCAGCATTCAAGAGCTGGCTAGTCATCATATCAACTGTCCAGAGAATATTCTGTCATTGAACAGCCAATCCCACCAGCTTTTTGATGAGCTTAAGCTGTGGCTGAAGCCAATAGATGTACATTACCATTAAACATTCTTTCTTGTGTGTTTTTATGGTTGATAGGAATCACCACACACGTATCACGTGTGTACTATGAAGGACTCGCTCAGACGCACCCCACACCTTCTAGAATATGTCACTTTCTCCACTGTTACCAAGGTCCCTCTTCCCTATCATGAGTATCTGGCGCTCCACACACATCACCAAATCTACACATTACTTAATCACACTTGACAGCACTTATTCATTCTCATCAAGTAATTAAGTGGCATAAGTGGCCCAAGTGACACAAGTAAATTCATTTTGTAACTCCATCATGATTAAAGGTGCTCCAAGTATTCCAAGCATACTGTACAATGTGCAAGTTGTGTCAAGTGTTCTAAACATATTGTATGAAAATAACATTTACATGCAGTAACAAGTTATTGACGACATATGATGATGTCAGCAGAGAGTGACAATAACCTGCCAGGGGTTGACAGGGAGTTGAGTGGATAAGTATCCTGTGCACACCGGGTCTATGAATGGGCGGGAGGTCAAAT
>JBBPLR010000538.1:0-17013 GCA_038089915.1 Sutorius australiensis
TAAGGCGTCAAGCCTTCTGTAGAGCGTCTAGCCCTTGCTTAGGGGTGTCTAACCCGTATGTAGAGGCTTTAGAATGGTGCTAAAATTGACCTGTAACACTTCTATAATGAGATCACCCACTCCTGTCATGGTGAACTTCTGCTGGTTTGCTGCCGTGAACAATCTGGGCAGGATTGGCTTCATGTCGATCATGTCGTCACATTCTGGTGACATGTGGCAGGTTGTACCCAAGTTGTACAATTCCATGTGGTAGGTTCTTTCAGGTTTATCACTGACCTCCATAGCTGCATTATCCAGGTCTACATCAGTGGGAAATGTGGGGCATGCACAGTCAGCTGGTGCTGCATCACCATTGACTCTTGGTGCTTCGTCATCCCATCCACAGCCCCATGGGCTGTCATCATTGGCGATCGAGAACCAGTCGCTTTCATAATTGCTCTTGGCAGGTGCCTCTGCTTCAGTATCGACATCCTCGTTGTCACTGGACTCAACAGATGCTAGATCTGGCATGGGTTCCTTGTCTTCCTTGAAAATGCTGAAAACTCCATCTTCTTCATCTAGCCAGGTACCACCACGTTCGTGCTACTGGTTTGGTGCGTCGTGGGTTTCCATTCGTCTTTCTTCTTGTGGTAAGCAGCAAGATGCTGATCTGACCCACAGGTCCAGCACAGGTGCTTTGGCCTGTTGCCTTGGGGAGGGCGGTTCCCTTGTCCATGTCCCTTCCCCTTGAACTGGGATGTCACAGCCATGGCCTTGTCGCGATCTTGGCTGTCATGGCAAGGTGCGTGCTTCGTTTTTTGGCAATCTGACTCTTTGCTAATGAGCAAGATCAGGGTGTCAGGGTTGATCATTTTCATTGATGCGTACAGGTGCACGGCAGCAAGCTGGCTCAAGGCGAAGATGGATAAGGAGTTGGGGAGGGATTGAATGATAGTTGATCAGTAATCCTTTTCATCAATGTCAACACCGACTGACGCTAATTCTTCCATTTTCGTTCATAGCTCATCAAGAAAATGGTGGACGTCACCACCTCAGCCCATTTTCATCTCAAGGAACTGGGTCTGCAGTTTGGTCTGCACATAGGTCCCTTTCTCCATGTATTCACATATGATCTCCACCCACATCTTCTGGACAGTGTCTTGCTTATGAATCTTCAGTGCAGTCGAGTCCAGGATGCACTGTGTGAGTAGGTGTTTTGATATCCCTTCATTCTTTTTCCACTTCTTAATTTCTTCAGTCCGGGCAGCTGTGGGCGAGGTGTATACCGGCAATGTGGAGGTCCCATCAAAGTGACTCCACATACTCTTAGCTTCCACAGTGACCTGGAAACAGAAACTGAAGATGGCCCAGTTCATGCCCTTAGCATCAAGCTTGGGTACGTTGCTCAGCAATGTGTCAGTCATGATGGGTGAGTTGGATGACATGTCGGATCAATCAGCAGGTTACTAATTTCTGTTGTCTTTAGATACAAGCAGCAGGGCTCATAATCTGTAAGATTTTGAGCAATGGTACAGGCAAAAATGCGCAGCTAGACAGAATAAGTCTATGTACAAGGTAAGTGGGTTGCTTGGGAATACTAAGGGACCAGCTCACCTCAGTCTCGTGCAGTAGAATGGACTGAGGTAGCGGTCGATGTCCAATAGTTTATATATGGTAGGATATGAATACTTGTATCTAAATAGTAAGATACAAAATGAAGGGATGAGATAGGGGGGGGGACTACTAGTGAGTAGGTACGAATGGAGAAGGTACAGGTATGAGTGGAATGAATGTAGCTACCCTGGCACCAAGAATGGTGGTGTCCAGGTTGGCAAGGCCCTGTGCACAGAGAATGGAGGCAGACAGGCTAGCAGGGCCAACAAGTGGCTGTGCACATGCTTGTGTATTCCGACACATGATACCCCGCAACACAACAGAGTGGCTGAGCAGCTAAACCACACCATGCTAGAATGCATGTGCATGCTTCTACACACCAGCAGCCTACCAAAACACCTGTGGGGAGAAGCAGTCCGTCATGTCGTATGGTTAAAAAACTGCCTACCTACAAAAGTGCTTGAGGGAAAGTCGCTGTACAAACTCATGATGGGCCATGTGCCCGATTTGACCAATGTGCATGAGTGGGGATCCATTGTCCACGTTAGGACTGGCCAGGGGACAAAACTGGGAGGACAAGTTGATGAGGGCAGATGGATGGGTATTAACAACCAAACCGAGTATGCTTGCAGGGTGTACTGGCCATGAACGAGGATGGTAACTGTTGAGCAAGAGGTTTTTGATGCTGCACCCAGTGCCACCAAGGGGGAGGAAGAAGCCCCATTGGGCGACAACACCTCAGCACAGTGACATGTTCCTGGCAACAGGGTACAGCCGCTGGCTAAAGGCACCATCATGCCTCATGCCACATAGCCAAAGCCAACACTGGCAAACATGTCAGCCACCATACTCAAAGCACTGGCTATACCCAATGTACCGGCTATCCCTGAGGCACCAGAACCTCGACTGCATCACACCCACAAACCCAGCCAGTGTGTCCTCGACATCATCAGTGGCAAGGCTGCCACCACCACCATCCCTTGAGGCGTACAGATACTGGATGTGATCCCAGATGAGCTAGAGCCAGCCCTACCAGTGCCCACTGCATATGAGGCAGAAGGCATCAGTGAGCAGCTGATGGCAGCCATCAGCAACAGGTATGCCCAGGACTTTGACAAACAGGAGCTAACCATGCTCATTGAGCAAGGAACTGCTGCCACTGAAGCACTTGAGCCCACCACACTTTCCGACACTCATCACCATCCTGACTGGCCACAGTGGGAGTGTGGCATACAAGAAGAACTTGACACACTCAACAGGGCCAGCACCTGGGAACTCATCAATGCACCCCCAGGTGCCAACATCATAGGATTGAAGTGAGTATTCCACACAAAAAAGGACACCACTGGCCACATTGTGCACTACGAGGTGTGACTTGTCGCCCAAGGGTTCTTGCAGGTACCCAGCATTGACTACTTCAACACATATGCCCCCATCGCAAAACTCACATCAATCCACACCATCCTCACACTTGCCACTCACCAGAACCTCAAACTCCACCAGATTGACATCAAGGGAGCATACCTCAATGGTATGTTACAAGACGACAAAGTAATCTACATGCGCCAGCTGCCTGGGTATGCTGACCCAAACCACCCACACTGTGTGTGCCACCTACAAATAATAGGGCTGCCAAAGTTCAGTTCTGAACCTAAGGTTCGAACCTGAACCTCTGAACTGAACCTCGAGGTTCAGGTTCAGTTCAGGTTCAGGTTCGGGCCTAGAGCATTAGGTTCAGGTTCAGGTTCAGAGCTTGTCAGATATCAGAGAACTAGTTCAGAACTAGTTTGAACCTTGAACCTGCCCCTGTGTTTGGATCATGTTATAAGTGATCACATAGTTACTTTCCTTATTTGCAGCCTCAATGAAACTTACAGTCAGCATATTATGAGAAGGAAATGAAAGCTTTTGAAAGAATTGTAAGTGAGATTTATTATATTTTGATAGTCTTTACTTAAAATATATGGTTTGATTATTATGCTACTGCAATGGCTACAACAGATATGCCTGTTCAATCAGAGACTGCTTCTCAAAGTATTGTATTTAAAAAAAGCATTATCAGAATATTTGTCAAGAGTTGAAAAACTATCTGGATAGTCCACTAGAGGAAGTTATGGATAGAGTCAAGTGATTGAATGTCACTCCAATCAATACCCAGTGTTGTCAAAAATGCCTTGTGACTATTTGGCTATTCAAGGATCATCCACTGCCTCTAAGCAGGCTTTTCTCAAGGTGGACTTACAGTAACCCAATTGTGCAATAGCCTTCATTCTAATGCTATAGAGGCTCTTCAAATCTTGAAGAGCAGCTATACAAGTAGAGATTTAAATAGATTAAACTGAGGCTTTACAGTGGGAAGTGAAATCTTGAACTGTACAGAAAGAATGATGGTTATGTATATTTGAAAGCTAAATCTAAGGTTCAGGTTCTGAACTAGTTCTGAACCTGAACTGAACCTAGTAGAACTAGTTCATGTAGGTTCAGTTCAGTTCAGGTTCAGGTTCAGGCTAAGGACACTAGGTTCAGGTTCAGGTTCAGCCCAGAAGGGTACTGAACTGAACTGAACTGAACTTTGGCAGCCCTAACAAATAACACTGTACAGGCTGAAGCAGAGCAGCCACCATTGGTACCAACAGTTGGTTGAGATCCTGGTGACAAAGCTAAAATTCAGACAGTGCAAGGTTGACCAGGCCATCTTCATCAAACAGATGAATGACTCATTGACAATTATCATCATGCATGTCAATGACTGCATGATAGCTGTCATCTCCCTCAAACTCATCAATGCTGTAAAGCACAACCTCAGCTGTTTCATCAAGGTAACAGACCTCGGTGAGCTCCACTGGCTATTGGGAATCGAGGTTATGTGCAACCACCCCAAGTGCATGCTCACCCTCTTGCAGAAGTCCACAAGGCTCAGTGCCTCCCAATCCCCATTGACTGCCACCAAACACACCACCATGCATGATATCCCATATCAGGAGGCTGTAGGATCACTCATGTACACTGTGCTCAGCACCAGACCTGACATTGCATATGCTGTCTTGCAGGTCTCCCATTTTTCGTCAAACCACAGACAGGCACATTGGGATGCTGTCAAACATATTTACAGGTATCTACTTGGCACAAAAGATCTACAGCTGACTTATGGAGGGGGAGAGAAGATTTTGGCCAGGTACACTGATGCAGATGGTAGTGTCCATGAGGACTGACATGCTGTATCTGGCTACACATTTCTGATCAATGGAGGGGCCATGTCCTGGAGTTTGAAGTGCCAAGAAATTGTGTCACTCTCCACCACCAAAAGCAAGTACATCACTATGACACATGTGGCAAAGGAAGCCCTTTGGCTCCGCTTGCTCATCACTGACATGTTTGTCATGCCCTCTGATCCCACCACACTATTTTTGGACAATCAGTTGGCCATCACACTTGCAAAAGACCATCAGTATCACATTTGCACCAAACACATCAATATCCATTTCCACTTCATCTGCTGGATTGTCGAAGAAGGCAAGATCCACCTCGTATTCTGTCCCACCGCAGACATGGTTGCTGACACATTCATCAAGGCCCTGCCATCGCCAAAAGTCAAGCACTTCATGACCAAACTCAGACTCTGCATGGCTTGAGGGGGAGTGTTGGAATACGCAAGCACACATGCAGCCACTTGTTGGCCCCATTCACCCGTCTGCCTCCATTCTCCGTGCACAGGGCCTCGCTGACCTGGACACCACCATTCTATATGCCAGGGTAGTTACATTTATTTCACTCGTACCTGTACTCTCTCCATTTGTACCTACTTGCTAGTAGTCCCCCCCTTATCTCAACCCTTCATTCTGTATCTTACCATTTAGATACAAGTATTCATATCCTACAGTATATAGACTATCGGACATTGACTGCTACCTCAGTCCATTCTACCACACAAGACTGAGGTGAGCTGGTCCCTTAGTATTCCCAAGCAACCCACTTACCCTGTACATAGACTCTTTTCATCTAGGTACTTACCAAATCCAGTCCGTTCTACCACACGAGACTGAGACTCTTTCCATCTAGCCTCGCACTCCACCCCCTAATGTTGCTCAATATTCTACATTACCTTGTGCAGATACCTTCAGTCCCTGCAGTATATCTGGAATGATTTGATTGGTGAGCACTTTTTGTTACAGGTCAATTTTAGCACCATTCAGAAGCCCCTATATTCGGGTTAGATACCTCCAAGCAAGGGCTCGATGCTCTATCAAGGCTTGAAGCCTTAACTCAAGTCTCTAGACCTCTAGTGCCACTTAGATGTGCAAGCACATCCCAGTCACTAAGTCTATTATCTTATCTCAAAGATAAGATCAAGTTTATCAGCTGGACTGATTATCTTATCAGTCACATGGTATTGAGTACCCTTGTTGACATTATTATAGAATTCAGGATGCACATGGCATCACTGATCTAGATCAGATTTCATCTGATCTTAGGGATCTAGAATTCCTTAGGCTGTGTTCGGACACCAAGGTTTCGTGAGTTTTTGACCAAAGACCTGGCTTGAACCCAGGTCACCTGACTGGTTCACGTGCATGATCCTGGCGACCAGCTGACATGCTATTGCAGCATTTCCAGAGTGGCTGTGCTACACCCACCTTTGTCAATTATTCATGATCGAGTCCCAGTCATTGTCCTCATCAGCTTGTTCCCTTCACTCCCATGGTCTAATAAATCCTGCTGATCTGAAACTAAGCAATAAGAAGACATGGAAGAAAGCTGCAATATGGACAATAGCTGAAGAATCAGCATTTCTCAACTACCTTATGCAACATCTATCAAAAGTGGGCAACAATGGATTCAAGAAACAGACATGGGTAGCAGTCTCACAATTTATGGCTGCCCAGTTGCCAGTTCAGCCCATGGTGAGGATACTCCAGGTAAGAAAACCCCTGACACCTGCGAACTCAACATTCACTCTGCTGAGTCCACTCCAATGGACATTGATCCCACCCCCCCATCTGCAGACCCCAATTCTGTCCATCCCTCAACACCATCGACATATCTTGCTCCATCATCAAATGTGTCATCTACTGGCATGACAAGTGTTAGCCAAGGAAAGTGTAAGGCAGAGGATGAGATTAGCTCAATTATTGGATCCAAATTTAGTTCTTGCAAGTGTTCCTGCCTGACATCTGCATTTTCAGCCACTGGACCAAATTTTGGGTCACAAGTCAGAACAAAAAGCACACAACATTCTCATCCATTGTCTGCCACAACACAAGCACAACAAGATGGTGCGCTTGCAATGAAACAATTGGTAGATCATTTCAGAAATCTCTTGCAGTCCCTTGCACAGCCTATTCCTCCCCTTGCCCTCACTTCCGCTACTGTTTCTGCTCCCGCTTCTGCTACCATTCCTGCTGCTATTCCTGCCACTGTTTCTACTGTCACCACTATTCCCACCACTGCCACCACTTCAGCCACCTCCCCTGCCACCACCCTCCTTATCCCTCCCTCTACTATCATGAATGATATTAATCAAGCTGCTGATATTCTTGCTGGACTTCCCATCTCAGATGATGATCATTATCTCATTACCAATTTTTTTGCTGAGGAAAAAAATGGTAAGCATCTAGCATTTTTTGTTAGATGTCCTGAACACTGCCAGATGGGTTGGATTGCATGAAAAGTGAAGGAAATTGGTGAAAAGTCTTCATAGGTACATATATCCTATATGTTCATCCACATATTGTATTTCCTTGTTATATATAATTTTTGTTCATCATACAAGTCCTCTTTGTTGAAGCTCCTGTTGATAGGCTGAAACAACCAAAGAAGTGCGAGTGCTATAGGTTGCTCTGATACTTGAGTAGCGAAGAAAGGACTAACTTGTGTCCAACTGAAGCTTCAATGGGAAGACTCCAAGTGAACTTAACTGGGGATTACCCAGTGTTCACTGGAGGGTTTTTATACTGCTCAACAGTGTATGTACATGTTGTGATCAAATCTTTGATCTACTATATATAGGCCAAGTGTCCTATGCAGACATAGCCCCAAGGGTAATGCTGGAATGGAAGAGAAGCACTACAGCCTCAAGGCTGTGAGCAGAAATGAAAAGGAAGCATAAGCATAGTCATGAACAGCATGGAAATAAAAAGAAGTCTGTGCATGATGCAGCTGTGTGCTGCAGAGTTCTAACTCTATAAAAAGGTAAACATATGTTAACATAGGGGATTGGATCACTGATCCAAGATAAGATAAGATGGGCTCAACCAAAGCTTAGATGACTGGTACTCTGCAAGAGTCTGAGTGGCGTTAGAGGCTTGTGGTTGACGTGTGGACTTTAAGTCCTGGTATGCAGTTTAGCAATGTGCTTAGGTCAGGTGACTGTCGAGGTCATGTGACTGTTAGGGGTTAAATGGACCTGTAACATAGGCAATCCACATTGCCTTTGCAATTGTATCACATCGAGCATCTGCCCTTCTTCTCTCTGTTGCATTTGCTGGTCCTTCACCCAGTATACCAGGTGCAACTTCCTCATCCACATTGCCTTGTGGTATTCCCCCAAGTCCAAACTCTGGATGGAAGAAATCATTGGGATCATATCATTGAATGAAGTTGTGCAATGCACACAATGCAGTAGGAATACAAGCTTGAATGTTCATATCATACTCTGGTGGGAGTAAGAGAATTCACCATTGATGCTTTAAAACTCCAAAAATGTATTCAACCACATTTTGAAGAGCAGCATGATGAAGGTTGAATAACTCCTCCTTATTCTGTGGACTAGCATCCAGAGTTTATAATTAGTAAATTATAAAATAAGATTGAATTGAAAAATAACACTACCAAAGTTGAGCTTGATGTCATTCTTTTAAATGATAGCAAACTCCACAGTATGGAATCAGAAGAGCATCTAATGTTCCAAATCCTGCATCAACCAATAGATATCTCCCTTGTGGCATTTCCAAGTTATTGGCATGTGCATCTTGCCAAAGTGCAGCATCTGCTGCAGATCCATCTGATTCAGTAAGGGCATATGTGAAGAAGAAGTCAAAGTTGCAGATGAATAGACAGTTTTGAGATAAGTACCCCTTCCAATTGCACATGTTGATGTGCTCCTCAGCAGATACAAAAGCTTGAATGTAGGTACCATCAACAGCACCAATACAACCATCAAAAAATGAAACCATGGATTCATGGTGATGGAATTAGAGATAGGAGTGGTCCCTGTTGGAAAGTGAACATCAGATGAATAGAATAGATCTTCAGAAAAGAAGTGAAGGAGAAGCTTGAAATATCTAGATAAAAAAGTTTAATAACCTTTTCATAAAATATTTGATGATGCTACAACCTTATGACTGTCTCTGAAGAATGTTGGAACCACTCAGCAACATGCCAAGATGACAATCCAGTAACACAGGTATAGATATGCCAAGCTGCTCTTCAACTGAGATACTATTTCAAGAGGTGGTAAACCCATGATTGTGTAGCACTTTCAATAGACCATGAAAGACTTCATGGCTAACTCCTAGATTGATCCTAATCCTATCAGGATGGCCAGCAAGGAGTTCACAAATCCATGCTTCTCCAGTTAGGATTGAAGTATGATGGAGGATCCTGGATGTTACTGAAAGGAACAAAAGATTATAATAGCAGGCCACCTGTGCCATTACAAGACATAGTACAGCAATAAGTCTTCTTTATTGGTGGTGTTCATAGAGTTGTTGTTGAGCCTTGAGATCCATTGTAGAGGTGAGGTGTGAGCAGTAGCACTGATAATCTGGTGATATCTGATCATTTTGCAGCTGCATGCCACTCAGTACCCATATATGGTAAGTCATGGCTCACATTGTAGCCAACCACTTGTGCTGGTCTTGTCCTTGCACATTCACTTATGCACTTGCAATGACAATGATGCAGCAATTGCAATGACATGCAATTTCCATGTCATTATCCTCATTTTTGCATTGTCATAGTTGTGCTACATTACATCTACTTATACATTAGTAGTCCTCTAAGTAATAATATGCTGACTCATCACTCTTGGTGATGTGGCTTTGTCACTTCCACTGGTCACCAGGATCATGCATGTGAACCAGTCAAGTGACCTGGGTTCAAGCCAGGTCTTTGGTCGAAAACTCACAAAATCTTGGTGTCCAAACACAGCCTAAGTGCTCACAAATGCTCAATCTTCAAGTCTCTTTTCCCATGCTTACAGTTTGGCTCTAATTACTTTTTTATAGAGTTCAAACCCAGACAATCTAGATTGTATCTAGATCTATATGATCTGAGATCATACCCTATGCCTCTTTCATTTCTCTTATCTATTTCATTTTCACTCTTCTCTTCCATTCCATCAACCTCACCATTGATGCATGTTTATTAACCCTTAGACCTGAACCTTATTTATAATACAACCCTAGGCCCAGGGCTAACATCCTAGCTGCATTTAGAGTAGATCTATAGATTAGACTACAACATGTACTATGTACTATAGTAGAACTGTATATAAACCAGGAGCAACTTGCTGGGACTCCCCAGTCAAGTCCTCTTGGAGTATTCCCCAAAAGACATTCCTAAGATATGACTCCTAGTGCAACCTATAGTACTTTTGGGTTGTTTCAAGTTAAGCTTATATATGAGATATAAATCAATACCTTAACAGTGTATCCATGATACCCATGGTACCCATAAAACCCACAGTATGGGTATCATGTGGGTATGGGTATACAAGATGCCAACCTATACCCATATCCACCCATACCCATACCTATGACCCATTGTGGATACTCATACCCATGCAGTTGCCTAAGTACAACTCAGGGGCTACATCTGCCCCTAGGATTTGGGTTGTTTCACACACAAGCTGTGTAGAATTGACTGATTGCACAACAGTGCTCAAAACCAGTAACAGGCCTACTGTTGTCCCAACTCTGAGAGCTCCTCATTCCTTTGCCTTCTTAGGCTTCTTCCTGTCACCTATCCTGTTGTCTCCATCATCATGTTATGGTCAAGCCTCTTGCTTGCCTGTTTCAATGATGATTGGTCCTGCAACAGACTGGACTTGTTGGATGACACCACTGAAAAAGGCTGCTTGTTTCTGCTGGGAACAGAGGAGCCTGGTATTGATACAATCATTGGAGATGCTGTTGACATAGCATCCATGGATTCTGTAAGGAGTATGGGGTTGATATTGATGCTACTACCACCAGTATTATCATCATTT
The DNA here is from genome assembly GCA_038089915.1 of Sutorius australiensis. NCBI lineage: Eukaryota > Fungi > Basidiomycota > Agaricomycetes > Boletales > Boletaceae > Sutorius > Sutorius australiensis. The sequence goes on from JBBPLR010000538.1 coordinate 10,802, forward strand.
TGTCTCCCACCTGCAATGGTGGCAGAGCCAATGGTGAAAGCATTGTGAGCAGTAGGAATGGTGGAGATGGTGGGAACAATAGGGGTAGTAGGGATGGTGGGGGTAGTGAAAGCAGCATGAGTGGTGGGAGCCATAGAAGTGGGGGCAGGGGCAGTTGTAGAAGAATGATACACATAGCATCCAGTTACACCAGCATTTGGATATACTTCTTCCATCATCTCCAGTAATGACCAGCCTTGATTTCAGAAACATTTCATATGTTTATGCATCTGCAAACAAATGAGATATTTTAGTTGGATGTGATTCTTGGTTCATGCCTTGTGCATGAGGTACTTTTCAAACTGTAAGATATCAAGCAATGTTAGAGGGTGGAGCACAAGGCTAGACAAGGACAATCTCAGTCATGTGTGGTAAATGGACTAAATTAGTAAGTACCTAGACAAGGACAATCTATGTACTGGGTAAGCAGATGGGTAGCAATAGTAAGGGAATCAACTCACCTCAGTCACATGCGGTAAATGGACTGAGGTAGCAGGTGATGAGTGGTCAGGCTATATACTCATAGGTAGATACTTGTATGTAAAAGGGGTAAATAAAGAATGTAGGGTCAAGACAAAAGAAAGACACTAGTGAGTAGGTATGAATGTAGGTACTGAGGTCTGAGAAATGGTGGTGTAGGGGTCAGCAGGACCCTGTGCACAGAGAATGGAGACAGATGGGCAAATGGGGCTGACAAGTGGCTGCATGCATGCTTGCCTTATTCCAACACAAACATGGACACTGCTGCATCTCCTTTGATGTTTGCACTCAATATATTGTTCCAGTGCATGCCTGATTGTTTACAATATGCCATGATTGCCATGAAGGCCACCCTAATCTAGGGTAAGATCAGCCTCAATCCAATATCACAAAACTTTGTCTTACAGTGCTCCATTTATTTTGCACACTTTTGAGATCTTTTTCCTTCCCAGTGATACAAAGGTCCTTGATATGATTCAGTGCAGCATGCAGGGTTGAATCCTTGAAGTTCCCATCACCCCACTCTGCCTTGTGCTCAACCAAGTATTGGACAAGAGCAATTTCCCCTTGGGCCATTCACTGAACCTGCTTAGTATTGCTTTTGGCTACATCACCAGTAGGTTGTTGGATATGGGCTTGGGTTTGGTCAGGCCCAAGCCCAGGGCTCAGGCCAGGGCTTTGGTAGTAAAAGACTATCAGGCTAGGTCTCCTTCAATTGTATAGTGACCACTGCACAGCACTGTGCAAATGTGGCAGGATTCTCTTTTTCCCCCTGCCATCTTGCACTACAGTTCAATAATGAATTATGAAAATGATACATATATATGTGCAAAAATAAATACATGACTGTGTATACAATGCTATCTAGATGTTGTAGAGGCCATTCAAGTCTTACAAATGATGTATAATCACGAGCTTATTTTTTGTGAGCCTGGTTCATCTTCTGCCTTGACACTAGCCATGGAAAAGAAGGAAGATTGAAGTTGAGGAAGAAATGGTAGAAAAGGAGGGAAATGGAAAAGTGGAAAAAGACAGGAATGTGAGAAAAGGCAAAGAGGTAGAGAAATTCAGTTGGAATTTGGAGCTTACAGATGATTCAGATGCAGAGGAATAATTGTTTTTGAAGTACATATGACCAAAGACTCTATTGATGACTTTACATTTTGAAATCCCAGGCCAGACCCTTATATAGGGCTTGGGCCTGGAATTTGTTCAGGCTCAAGCCCAGCCAAGCCAGGCCCTTAACATCACTAGTGACACATAGCTACATTATTCACACTTACCCTACCCTAATAGAGTTGACATGAATGTGTCATCTCGACCTACTTATTTAACCCGCCCGAAAATGAGAGACATTTACTTATGGCTCAGTTATCAAGTTATCTGCACATTGCTGATGTCTCTAAGCAAGATAAGTTTAGATAAGTGATTGGTCATTCTCCTGATGACTGAGTGGTATAGGGTGCCTCTGCACAAGTTCAAGCACACCAACCTCAGTCACATAGCTGCCTCCAGTAGCCTGCAATCCAGGGATTAAAAAGGGAGAGAGAAATGGAAACAAGGAGCATACTAGGGATGACCTTGCTTTCTTGCACAGCTGCCTCGGCAGGCGCCTCTGCCATTACGACAGCAAGTCCCCTAACCAAGGCAAATTCAACACCAAATCAAGTACAAAATCAGAGATACACACATGTTGAGATGGAAGTTGATGTGACTAATTCCAAGTGAACATCTCCAAAGGCAAGGTGTAAGGGATCGACTTACCAGTGGAGGAACCATGGTCCGGGGTTGTCTGTCGTGAAACGGATTGTGACATTGTCGTTGTTCGATTCTGTCCCCGCGGATACAACGTCTCTTCTGACGGGGTTCACAAAGTTATAAGTGCTGCTTCCGGGCGCTCTGATGACATCAAATTTATGCTATAAAAGACCATCGGGTTATTTCGACATTTCATGTAAGAAGCACGTACCCCATGGAGGTGAAACGGATGCTATCGAATAAAAGTTTATGAATGCCGTACGAGAACTTTGGAGTAATCAGGCTCACCGGCGCACCAACCGCACCACCCGTCGAAGAGTCCGTAGCCGGAATGCTGATCTCGATGACCTTTCCCTGCGGCAGCTCATAGACGCTGCCATTCGGGAGTAATTGGGAGGGATGTCGAGCGCCGCTCAGAATCTGCAGCAGTACGGGCAGGGGAGGATTGGAGTACGAGACATTGTTGACCGTGAAAATACTTGTTGTAGCGTTGAATCCAGGAACGAGGTTGATGTTTACATCTGCCTTGCCTGGCTCTGGGATACCGGGTGCGCCGGGAGAGATCAGTGGGCGGGCACTGCTCTCGTTGTACGCGCGCACGTAGGACCCATGCTGTGTCGTGGGTTCCTCTTCGCAAGCACCCACGTACCTCAGAATGGCAGAGTTCAGCCCACCGGTAAATGTCACATTCCCATGGTTAGGCTTCGCTCGAATCCAATAATTGCCCACACTCTGGTTGGCAGTGACAACGACGGAATAGCGTTGAGCAACGAACACGGGCAACGAGTCGACGACCAAGGGCTCCGTTTCGGTGCCGTCCACTTCAATGACTGTCATCGGGTGACCATCAATGGTGAAATTGAACCACGCGTCACACGACGTCCCCACAATACGAAACCGATAACGTTTTCCATGCTCGACATTGATGACGGCGAGCGGTGATTCTGGTCCACCGGAATACCGTCCAAGTCCGTTGATGAGCGTCGAATTCGGATCAAATGGAATTGTCAATTTTGAGGAAAATGGGTGATACCTGCATAAGCGCAGTTGAGCGCTTATCACAGGAAACCCTTGAACCACATACCAGTCGGCAAGGGTGATCACCGTATTCGCTAATCGACTTGAGAACACCTTGCAAGAAAGATTCAACCGGTGCACGTACCATCATCCACATCATACAAATCTTTGTGCGGATCGTCCGGGTCATATATAACCAGCGGTCCTCTAAGTCCATCGCAGTATTGAGTTGAATCATGGGCGTGGTACCAGTATGTACCGGTCTCGTTCTGCGCATTAAACCGATGCAAAAAGCTCCTGTTTGATTTTATGGGACATTGGGTGACACCCGAAACGCCATCGGCCCAGTTCGAGGCGACTTGGAATATGCCATGCCAGTGCTGCCATTTATTCAGCATCTCATCGAGTCGGACCAAAGCCGCCTCAGTACACATACCACACTGGTATTGGTATCCATAGACGTATCATGAAGCCTGTTCACTACGTTAATTTTGAAGTCATCGCCCTTAGAAACGGAATAGGTCAGGATCATGTGCCTCCCAAACCATGGAAAACCATTACTTTCTGGGCAGTAATTAGCGGACCGGGGAACGTTCCTCCTGCGAGAACGGTACTGATGCACGTCAATTCAACTTCCTCATTGCGGAAAACGCCACTCACGATCGAGTGAAACCATCAGGAGCGATGTCTTTGTTGGTTATGTCCAAGACCGCTACCGGACCTAGAACGGTGGCGAAAACTGAACCCACCAGCAAAGGGAATAAAGCTAGCAGAGAAACACGGCACGACCTAGACTGCATCTGAGCCGCAAGATAGCTGCTGTGGAAGGAATGGTTCGAGTTCCTGGCCGATCTGAAGTGGCGTTTTATCTCGTCTCCACGCGATTGATTTTCACACCGGGAGAGCGAAGAAAGACGCTTCTGCGTCACGCGCTCGATCTGCCGCCTCCCCTGTGATCCTGCGGCGCGCTAATCCCGCATGCCGTGTTGCTATTAAACCCTTGCTACAGGAGGTTTGATTGTAAATGCCTCGAGTGGCCTTAGTAGCATGTGCTGAATCGGCCGCCATCTGGTACGGTGAGATTCAACCCAGTTCGCCATGTTGAGGAGTCCGAAAAAGTGTCGAAGCCATGTTGCTCCACTTTTTTGCGCATCATGCAACAGTATTCCGCAGCCGTCACCAACCTATAACGTTATCGCGTGAAAGAACAATCCGAAGCAATTCATCTGTCACTCACTATGTGAGGTGTGCTTGTGATGAATTTCCCCAAGTCTCTAGAAAAATGCCGGTAACATATACACGCTTGTGGTTGGGATGGCAGCCTCGCCACGAATGGAGCATGGGGACTAGGGTTCAACCGGGATTTCCCTTCAGCTTCAGGCATACTTCAAACGTTTTAAAAGGTTTCATGGTTGGACTTCCCTTGGATTCCATGCTGTTTCCAAGCTACACCCAAGCCTGAACTCAGAGCCTATGTCCACCTCATGCACTAGACCCCGGCGCTTTTAAACCCCTTTAAGGACAGGTTCTCTCTAATAGCCGCCGTGGGAACTTCTCAGAAGTCATGCCAAGGGTGGGTCATCTTCATTGGGGCAGATTGGCAAACGGGGAAGCACTTGTCATAAGCATCCGTTAGTTTCGGAGCCATGCACGATCACTTTTCTTCAATCTTGCACTTTCGTGTGCCCAGAGTCTAGATTGACATGCACAAGCGAATAGACATAGACCCGCTCTAGTCTCCAGAATGGCTCCACTCGTTCGGGCTCGAGCAAGTGAGGAGAACAGTGCGTGTGCATAGCAAGAGAGTTGGATCACATCGTCTTCCAAGTAGCGACGACGTATAGATTGGAGTCATGGGAGACTCCGACTACCAGTCTTTCTTCCCTTTGGGTGTTATCAGAACCGGGATCGGCAGGGTGAAAGCGGTACGCAATTTTGCCGTGGTCCCAAGACAAACCCTCTAGTTCCCACCCGACCTAACGCGTCCCCCAATTAGATTATTGGCCACGGAGCTGCGGGAGATGTATAGAAGAGAGCGCCTCCGATTCGCGCATCCTGACTTGTTTCACCCGACGTGGCCATCGTGATAACGAAACGCGACACACGCCCTCCTATCGCCGAACCCAAACCTCCGTCAAGTTCTTGAACGTGCATGTCTTGATCATGTATCCTAGTTTCCCCGAATGCACGATTGTTGATATCGGCACCCCCCACGTCTCGTGTGCAACGCCCCGGAATGCAGATGTCAGTCCCCACGACTTCCCGAGTTTCGCCAAAGAGTGAGCAATTCATATAGTGAGTGCTAGACCCATGTCCACATCCGCAGTGCTGTGACCTCGCATCTTTCGGGAGCCAGGGATCCGCGGACGTCCGAGGCCCTGACAATAGAATGTGTAGCCGAGATGTCGCACACATGTCAAAGAAGAAGGATCTGAACAACCCATGGCGCGGAAAAACTAATTGCGGTCGTCCACTTCAAGATGGTTCAGGAGTTATTTCCGTCCCCGCATCTGGTTTGTTATTGAAAGACAATACGTGCTGGAGCTAGTTCGGCGAGCATACAAGATCCCAACTTGCGTTTCGGATGCCCATCAAGGGGTGATCCACCTCATCTAATGTTAGCTTGATCACTTCTTCAACAAACAACTCTGATGGTACATGGTCACTGTTAGAACATAGCATTGACACGATGAGCTAGGGTTCCCATCTTCGACACAGTGGCAATGATACATTAGGAGTCCACCCACAATCCTTACATTCAGGACTTGGAGTAGATATTGGATCACCTGTACATCAGCAAACTGACTAGCCCTTGGACAGAACCAGACAGAACTGGACAGCATCCAGAGTCTCCAGCAAGGTACCTTACTGGCTAGATCTGGATAGCACTGGTCCAGGCCTTTTCCAGAGCTGGGCCA
>JBBPLR010000539.1:0-17005 GCA_038089915.1 Sutorius australiensis
CGAAAAGGGGCTGATTTCAATTTCCACGATGCTGATCGGATGAACCTGCAACCCCAAAGCCAACATATCAGCCCCATCACTCTAAATGACGCAACGCATGCGCACCTTGTTCCCCCGACGCAATGTTTCCGCCGAACACTCCGACATACCGATATGGTCAAACTTGCCTTGTTCTTTGAGCCTGACGAGCGTCGCAATCGTCTCTTCGAGAGACACCTTGGCGTCCACGCGTGCGCATTGGAACAGATCGAGACGCTTCGTGCCTCTCAACTTTTCGACGATCAAGTTGACGCTCCTTGTGACATTCTCGGACCTTGAAAGGGGTCATATTAGCAACGCGAGCCTGCGTTGCATGGCCCGTTCACGTACGAACTGTCCGGTTCGATTGACATGTATTTCAACCCTCCCTGCAAAGGCCCGTCGAGGTCGCTCGTATAAGGACAACCCGGAGGGAACGACAAGCCACGGACCTTGATCGACAAAAACGTTCTGTCTGCATACTCGGGGTACTTTTCAAAAAAATCAGCGATCAACTCGAGGTTCGTGGTGGTGAAGTTGTGTCCATAAAATTCGCCTGTGGGAACGACGGTGATCAAGGCCACATAGAGCACCGGGTATCCGAGCCACTCGCCTCCGTTCAGCACCATCCTGGTACCAGCGGGAAGCGTATCGATACCTGCTTTAATGGCATCGAAGCACTGGTTCTTCGGAGAAGGCTCTGGCTTCCATCTACAGCGACATGATTAGTCCTGCGGGTCGAAACGCAAACGATGCAGCCCGACGCACGTCATCATCATAAGGCCGTGCTATAGGGGATTGCAAAGTAGCCGATGAGAATGGGGGAGTTAGTCAAAATGAGTGCTTACGCCGACTTTACCGACGGCGACGCCGGATGCGGTCCCCCCGAGGTGAGTCGTAGCGCGGGTCATTATTGCACGATGGGTTGCGGATAGGGGATGTGGGAGCCGGGTTGGTACTGATTCTTGCGCCGGCCCTTATCTCTTAATATAGCATGTCATAAGCCCAGCTAATCACCCTGTTGGTAAACCGGTCGAACTTGTATTTCCCCCCTGAGCGTGATCTATACACTTTGTGATGTATTCGCGTCGCATCTTGCCATACAAAAGCCTACGAGTCCAAGACTTCCAAATAAGCCACACGACACGTCGTACCGTCCCGATCCCTAATCTTTGCCAACACAGACATCTGGGAAAGCCTGCCACAACGCGCTCAGCGGTACGACGACATGGTAACGATGTGCACATACCTCAATGCCTGCTTGCGTAGCGCCAAGTACTGCACGACGGGGATCGCGCCGATCGCAAAGCCCTCACCACGAGAGAGCGAGACATCCCCCGTCGTCACGTACCCAATAATGTCCGTCTGAACAGGCTTGATCTCCCCCAGCTAGAAACGGACGTCATTCTCGCCCCCGTCGGAGAAGCGGGTCACGTACCCCGTGTTCGTTAGGCTCGCCCGACTCACCGCCCCCTTTCTCAAATGCCTTGATCCATTCCCGCGCCTCAGGGTCACCCATCTTGTAGATAATCGCCATGTCGCTCGGCGCACCCCTCCGTACCATTTTTGCGCGAACCATCACGAGTGCCGATCGCATCAGGTCTTCTGCGGACAATGACTCGTCCAGTGGTGCCATGCGGTTCTTTCCCCGAAGCTTGTTGATGTCGCTCAGAAATTGCGAGGCCGTAATGAACGCGTTCGCAAGCATCGTTAGGACGCGGGGTCCACGCAGGAGCCAGGGCTTGACGTCAGTACCCTCCTCATCGACCTGCATCCCGTCGGAATCAGGTAGGTTCTCCCGCTGCGTCGTCACCAACTCTTCCCCTTGTGTTCCGTTCCTCGAAGCGGTCATCTCGGTCAGCTTGTCCAATCCAAGTACGACGCTCCAATCCGCACACCAAGGACTCCTCGTGCCCAGCTTTTCGTAGTTTGGCTTCTTTGCCGGTGGTGTTCTTTCCCAGCGAGCTTTCTCTTGTTTGGCGCGGTCGCCGGTGACAACGTCATAAGCAGCGACGGTAGGATAATCGCTTGGGAATCCGACGACGCCAGCCTCGAAGAACTGCTTCATGCGCTCGCGTTGGCCAGCGAATCGGGTTCCTGTATGCAGAAGCGAAGACAGGAAAGCCATGCCCCAGCCTGCGGGGAACAACAATGTCCACCCGTGAATACCTTGTGTGTTCTCGGATTGCGATGGGGAAATCGAGGAGGTCGTGGGTGGCTCGACAGAGCGTTGGATGAGAAGAACAGGGATTCTGTCATCTTGGCGGAGAGGATTGAGCGGGATGCCTGGAATGAGGTTCTACAATCGCCATTGTAAAAATACATAGAAACGACGGAAAAGCGATAGGCCAACCTTGGAACGCCTTTCATCGAGATCTTTCTTCTTGTATTTCGGTTTCTTGAGAGTGCCACGCTTTTCCTCGTCCCAGAGCTCGCTTTGTGCAGTAAGAGCTGTGGGGAAGTTAAAAGTCGGGGATAGTTGTGTAGAAGATCGTATAACATCGGAGTGTTGAGGTTTGGCGTTCTTTGGAGGGAACCTACCGAACACCAGATCAGATATCAAGGCGGATCATAACAGAGGATCATGAACCATACTTTAGACGTGGATCATGTACTTTAAGGCCAATTACCATCCCGCGTGGAATGCTGGCAGAAGTCTGTAGATCGGTCAGCGAATCCCAAAACTGCAGATCCGTAAACGTTAGAGGAATCCCAGCACGTTCATTTCAAATCACCCCACCTTCTTGGCATCCTTTCTATCGTCATTTCCAGCCAGCGATAATGCTCCCTTGATGACCTGGCTCGACTTGGGTCCCATAATCTCAAAGGCATTGATACACCCTCTAAGATCTGCTATCTCAATCGCTGCGCGCACGTCTGGGTCCGCCTTCTTGCTTTGTTCCAGGACGTAAGAAGCTGAAGCTTGCAGAGAGTCGAAAACGTCTTCGAAGATGGCTGGGTGACAACGGACCCAAATGACCCGCGGGCCACTACCAGGCTGAGATGATGCGCCGTCGTCTATCTGCCTTTCCTTGCCTTTGCCTTTCCCCTTTCCCCCACCTTTCTTCTTCGGTTGTGCAGGAGAATCAACGGTGGTGGAAGAGTTAGCCTCAGCAGACAACGACTGCCATATGATCGTCGCAGGACCTAGTAACGCGAATGGATAGCTCGCATGTTTATACAAATGAGTCTCGCAGGCGCGGGCGCCCGTCATACAGCTACACCAAGGGTCAATAAAAGGGAACGATCAGATAGACGTCACGAACCGCTTCATTACAGATACCTGTGGATCACAACATTGTTCGAGCGTCGGTTCCAAGAGCGCCTGTGGTCCTTTCAGCTCTATCGTCGCATAATAAGACGCATCGTGCAAGATAGAGCCATGCATCGAAGCGCGGTGAGATGGTCGAAAAGCCTTTTCGGTAGGAGTCACGGCCTGAGGGTCAGAATGCGTCAACCGACGCATGTGTCAACGTAGCACGAGACGTACGAGTCGATACCCCCACATGTTCTGCATCTTGGCCCGTTTGGCGTGCCAGATGTGTGTCTCGAGCCATGACTTATCGCCTGAATTCGGGTTCTGAGAGCTCGGCATAGAAACGTACGAAGCACACGGAACTCACGTTGACGTTTCAGGAAAGCTTCCGTACGACTGATTTGATTCGCCTTCCTTCGTTTGGGTCGACCGAGGAGTCGACGTTTATTCGCGTCCATCTAAAAATGTAGACATGTGGTGCTAGAGACCAAGATGGACTTACCTCTGCCCGCGCCTTGTCGCGTAGGCGCATGGGGACGCGTCGAACATCGTGACTGGCTGCCCTGCGACGAAGATGTCGAGGCAGAGTTTGCCATGCGCGATGTGTCGACTGCTCACTAAAAAGCGGGTCAAGGAACAATTACCAAGCGTGACACACAACATACCTAGCTGTCTTTATTGCCTTTTGCATTGCGTCAATCTCATAAGCGCGTGCCTAGAAGATTCTCGGTAATCGCAACTCTGGAAGGGCGAGCTAAACGCACCTGTGTGAACCTCTCCACGTCTATAGAAAACGGCAAACCCTGTATGGCTGAGCACATGATCATCATCACCGTACGACAGAATTAGGTGGGGAGAACGGACAATCAAATTGGACGACCGTCGCCTTTGGTGGACCTGCCACAGCGTTTCCCTGGTTGTCTTTTGGCGTCGAACCACTGGGACTCGCGATGGGAGTGTCTTGAATTGAAATTGTTCGCGCATCAGCCATCTTGAGCTTTTTGCGCTCTCGTGCACTGGGTTCGCCATCGTTCTTTCGCTTTGGAGGCATTGTCGTCCATTAGGGAGTCACAGAGTTGTCGCAGTCGCACGTGACTACCAAATTAGGACATAGACGAGTAGCCTGTGACACGATAGCATTATATTAGATAAGCGAACCCAACGAGTTATGGTGTTGTATTCTACAATTGCTGAATGATATGATGATCTACCAGCGTGAATTTCGGATCGTACGCAAGCTGCTCCAGTTCGCAAGGTCGTTCTCAATTCTTTGCTAGATGTGAGCACGAAGCTAAACGACTGTAGGTAAGGCGCAAGTGGTATTATGTACAGGTTAGCCATCGGATTGGGTTATAACCGTCAAGGCGAAGCAGAATAACGTGTCCGAGATGCTGTTGGCATGTCACTCTGTCTGAGAGTACCGTGTCGTTCGGCACTGGGCACGAGGTCTTTCCGATGAGAATTCCTCCAGCGTCAAAAACTCCACCGTGGATGACAACAAAATAGCTCTGCCAATACTTGAGCTGAATCATGATCTCCCGGTGTCGGAACGACCGGACATCGCCTCGAAGGTACAGTCATTCTGGATGACTAGATTTTCACCCTGTAAAGGGTAGAGTTCAAAACGTTCACTTCTGTCAATGATTCGTTCGATATGGTGTTTTATCACTAGTCGACACTTTTCTGTCTCAGGCGAAACGCATCTGTCTCTACGCGGGAATCCTCCATGATCTTTTGTTTATGAACGAATGCAACCATGCTAGCGATATCCCCGACGCGTCGCTGAAACAAGCGTACGGTTACTGTATCGCCCGATGATAATGATCCCCGAGGTGATGTTGAAACGGATGAAACCGGCTTGACCTGACTGAAACGCGACGACATGATACCAAAGAAAAGAACGTTGAAGCGATGGAATGCGATGAACCGCAACATCAATTACTCCGATCATCTCTCCGAAGTGTCCGGATGTGCACAGACTATAAATAAAACGCAGTCACACGCATCACGGAATAGCATCCACCTTTTCTCCTCTCCTCCACTCCGAGTACGTTCCAAACGTATATTTTATCTTCAAACCGCAGTCAAATAATTTACATTCAAATCCAAAATAATTACGTGGGAAAGTGCCACGTTCGATTTGAATACCACTGCCGCAGTGCTCTGCTCTTGTCTTCTCTGTTCTTCTTAGAGTCTCTTGCGAGGGAGCGTTTCCTTCTCCACGTCCTTTTTTCGGTTTCCTACTTTCATCTATAGGCGCTTTCGGTTTCACTTGTAACTTCTACAATGGCCGTCACGTCGTCCTCCGACGTCGCAATCGTCGTTCTTGGTGTCGTCCTCGCAGGTGCTTATCTCTTTCGCGATCAAATTTTCTCCTCCAAGCAGAAAGTCGTCCCCGCGGCCCCAACAAAGGTTTCAAATGGACACAGCAACCCAAGGGACTTTGTCGCTAAAATGAAGGATGGGGTATGCTTTACGTTGTTACACTGTCGCCCTTTCACATCGTTTGACTGGCTTCCACTTTAGAAAAAGCGTATTGTCATCTTCTATGGCTCGCAAACGGGTACCGCCGAAGAATATGCCATTCGTCTAGCCAAAGAGGCAAAATCCAAGTTCGGAATCTCATCTCTGGTCTGTGATCCCGAGGAGTATGATTTCGAGAACCTCGACCAAGTCCCAGAGGATTGTTGCGTCTTCTTTGTCATGGCCACTTACGGAGAGGGCGAGCCAACGGACAACGCCGTACAACTCATGCAGAACCTGACAGATCAGTCCTTCGAGTTCGCCAGTGGCGAACGCAAGCTAGAAGGGCTCAAATATGTCGTATTCGCTCTCGGAAACAAGACTTATGAACATTACAACGCCATCGGTCGCATCGTCGATGCTGAGTTGACCAAGATGGGTGCTGTCCGAATCGGTGAACGTGGCGAGGGCGACGATGATAAGAGCATGGAAGAGGATTACCTGGCATGGAAGGATGGCATGTGGGATGCATTCGCTGGGGCAATGGGTGTCGAAGAGGGTCAGGGCGGAGATACCCCCGATTTTTCGGTGACAGAACTGGATTCGCATCCTGCCGAAAAGGTCTATCTAGGTATGCTTCGTACTCTTGTTCATGTCCGGCCCACTTATTGCTCGCTAGGTGAATTTTCCGTTCGTGCTCTGACCAAGACCAAGGGCATTCACGACGCTAAGAACCCATACGCATCCCCCGTTAATGTATCCCGCGAGCTTTTCAAAGTCAGTGCGGGTCGCAACTGTGTGCACATGGAATTCGGCATAGAAGGTTCCGGAATAACTTACCAACATGGTGATCACGTCGGAGTCTGGCCATGCAACGCTGACGTCGAGGTGGATCGCTTGCTTTGTGCACTCGGACTCGGACACAAGAAACATACCGTAATTAATATCGATTCACTCGATCCGGCTCTGGCCAAGGTCCCTTTCCCCGTCCCTACCACTTATGGCGCAGTGCTCCGCCACTACATCGATATAAGTGCAGTTGCGGGTCGTCAAATGCTCGGAGTCTTCTCCAAGTTTGCACCATCTCCCGAGGCTGAGGCTTTCCTGAAACAGTTGAACAGTGACAAGGAAGAGTACGCCGCAGTTGTCGCGAATGGATGCTTCAAACTTGGAGAGGTGTTACAACTCGCTGCCGGAAATGACATTTCGGTTCCCCCCACCCCGGACAATACCACGGCATGGTCTATTCCCTTTGACACCATCGTCTCCTCCATCCCTCGTCTGCAGCCTCGCTACTACTCCATTTCTTCTAGTCCCAAGCTTCATGCCGCCACGATTCATGTCACTGCCGTTGTGCTCCAGTATGACTCGGTTTCCAACCCACACTCTCCAGCGCGTCCCGTCTATGGTGTCGGTACAAATTTCTTGTTGAACGTCAAACATGCTGCGAATGGAGAGCCTGTCGTTTCCCTTCCTTCATACGCCATCGAAGGACCCCGAGGAGCTTACAAAGATAATGTTGTATACAGGGTTCCCATTCATGTGCGCCGTTCAACGTTCCGCCTGCCCACTAACCCAAAAAGCCCCGTCATTATGGTTGGTCCCGGTACTGTGAGTATTACGGAGTGCACAGTTCGGGGTCGTTTTCTGATGGCATGATAGGGTGTAGCTCCGTTCCGCGGTTTCGTGCAAGAGCGTGTTGCCCTCGCCAGAAGAACGCTCGAGAAAAATGGACCAGACGCGCTCAACGACTGGGGCAGTATCTCACTTTTCTATGGCTGCCGCAAGTCCACCGAAGACTTTTTGTACGCCGAGGAGTGGCCAAAGTATACTGAGGATCTGAGGGGTAAATTCAAGATCCACTGTGCTTTCTCCCGTGAGCCTCCCTACAAACCTGACGGGAGCAAGATATACGTGCAAGACCTGATGTGGGAAGACCGGAAGAACATCGCGGATGCCATCCTTGTTGGCAAAGGATATGTCTATATTTGTGGTGACGCAAGAGCGATGAGCAAGGCCGTGGAGGAGGTCCTCATGCGAATCCTTGGGGAAGCGAAAGGAGGGACTGCAGAGGTGGAAGGTGCTGCGGAGATCAAGTTGCTCAAGGAGCGGTCACGAATGCTGTTGGATGTCTGGAGTTGATAGGGGGTAATATCTTTATCTTGTTTCTCCCGGATCGCGTACTATGAACACCGTTTCACGACGTTCCTGGATATGTGATTTAATTAGTAGGCCAGCGTAGCTATATTATCACAAGTACTGACTGTTTCCGCTCGATGTTTCGGTAGCATGGCATATTGAAAAATCCCTGCTTCGGCTGCACACCAGCACGGTTTTGCATTTGCCCTCCGACGTGTTCCACGGTTTCAATTACCTTTTCTAATCCCCGCCATGTTGCGGACGAGGAGCACAGATGGGACTACATTTCGAGCCTTGTCTCGTTCACGTTGCCGCTTGCAACGGGCATATTCGACACGCGATGTCGACGTTACTCCAGACCGCTCACCTCCAGCCTCGAAAAACCCCTCGACGGTCGAGACACATCCTACGGATCCCGTTCCCGGGCACACCCAAGCACAACGTTTTCGCAGCGCCCCACCTCCGATCGACGTCGAGACGCTCCGGAACCGTCTCAAGGAGTGGGGCGTCCTCACGGGCTCATCCCTCCGACAACGTACGCACGAGTTCTCGAAAAGGGCGACCGATACGTTTTCGAACCTTGGCCTGCATCTCAACCGAGTGACGGGGTATGAACAGATCGAAGCTCTGAAGAGACAGGTCGTCGAACAAGGTATGGTACATTCCCACTCGACCGTTTTCTGATGGAGACCAACGCATATCACGTCCAAGAGGCTCGAATCAAGGCTACGCGCAGGGCAGCGAGAGAAGCCAAGACGGCCTATGACGATGCAGTTCTCCAGCGCTCGGTATCTCAACGACAGGTCAACGACCTACTCCAGCGAAAATCCAGTTGGACTGACACCGACGTTGGCAATTTCACCTCGCTCGTTCGTTCGGACCACTCGTTCGAGCAGGCAGAAGCGCGTGCGAAAGCGCAGGTAGCGGAGACGGAGGATGCGGCGGATCGGGCGTTTAGCGAGTTGATGAAGGTTATTTTGGCGCGATATCATGAGGAACAGGTCTGGAGTGACAAGATTCGGAGTGCATCGACGTATGGGTCCTTGGCAGCGCTTGGGGTCAACGTGGTGGTGTTTATCATGGCGATTATCGTCGTGGAGCCGTGGAAGAGGAAGAGGCTGGCACAGACCTTTGAGAAGAAGGTGGAGCAGATGGGTGGTGAGACCAAAGCGTTGATAAATGCTGGTGCGGCCCGAATAGAAGAAACGTTGGCGGAGCACGAGAAGCGGTTGGCCGAGCTGGTTACCCGAGTGTCTGCAGAGGCTCGGGGCCAAAGCGTCTTTGCTCCCGTGACAGTTCCCCAGGAGGCACCTCAAGTTGTGGTTGTTCAACCTCCTTTGTCGTGGTGGTCTCGTTGGATATACTTTCACCCGCAGCTTGGCGTTATACTACCAGGTCGCGAGCTTATGCTTGTTGCTGGCGGCGTTGCGGTTGGCGGAACCATAACATTTTTAATGCGTAGCTAACCCACAAAGCGATATATCATCAATACACTAAGTGATACGTTTCTTCATAGCGTCACACCTAGTTGAGCAGTGTTTCACCTCGCAACGACGCTTCCCCCCTCTCCGCAACTTCTTGGTCTAAGTCGGGTATATTTATGCTGCGATATATTCGACAATGAACTCTAAAGAAGACGTTCAGTGTGAGACGTACGTATCTCGGTAGTGTCAATTCACCTTTCAAGTATGAACTCTTTGCGATCGTGCATGCCGCACTCGGTCCAATTCTCACTGTCCCATTTCACCCAACCCCACCCTTCTTTGATCTACGCTAACGGTTGGATCTGGATCGGGCCGACAGCAAAAGGAACGTACCTCCGGTTTCTTGTGCGGTGCCAGCACCACGAGCCAAAGTGCTTTGGTGCTGAGCTCTCGAAGAAGTGCGAACAGTTCGGAGGGAGATTCGACGAGATGAAGCGCAAAGGAACAAACAACCATGTCGATCCTGTCGATAGACGAGTTCACATTACTTTGTGGTGTAACCCCGACCGAGGTCGCGTTCGATACGATGGGGGGAAGCAGGCCTTCTGAGATATCTCGAAAGGTAAGCGGTGCGCAAGACAACGTGGTGCGTTCTGTATAGGCCGCCTGGGTGTACTGCAGTGGTGCATGGGTGATTTTCCGTCCTGGATTTCTCGACTGACATGTGCTCACGGGATCTGCGGCTGTAATCACCAGATCATCTGGCACCCACTTTGTGATGGAGTTGGATAGGGTCCCTTGGAGCTCGTTGGATTTGGTTGACGAGGTATCTTGTCCATGAGACGGTGACCGTGCCATCCCCATCTTGTTTTGGGGAGTTCCTGAGACTCCACGTTTCCACCATTCATAGGCCGCTACGGTGACTTCCCCGCTTCATTAATAATTGGATCCTGAGTGTTGCTGATGGGAGCTCGAAGATAACTCTTTACCTGCCTGGTGAGATTCCGGGCCCGAGTCCAACTACGTACTCAAGTGTACGATGGAGACGTACCACAGGCCATGTCAAAAACGAGAGGTGCTCTGGATCCAATAGCACTTTTTTCGTGAGCCCACCACCTAGAGTTAACGGCTATTGTTCACGTCTGTGGTACCCTTCTCATCACTGACCTTTCTAGCCATGTAAACATGCACGCACAGACGCCAGGAAAGTGCGGATTACGATAGGAGGCCCCAACCTTTTGATGGTGAGGTTTAGCTAGGAATTATCGGCGAGTCCGAACCTGCTTGTAATACTTTGGTCGATTCCAAGACAGTAAGCTAGGCGTTCGGCGATGCGGAAAATGGCTATGGTCGTACATTGTCCACGCCATGGTCACCGTAATTGGCTCGCATCG
The DNA here is from genome assembly GCA_038089915.1 of Sutorius australiensis. Classification (NCBI taxonomy): domain Eukaryota; kingdom Fungi; phylum Basidiomycota; class Agaricomycetes; order Boletales; family Boletaceae; genus Sutorius; species Sutorius australiensis. The sequence goes on from JBBPLR010000539.1 coordinate 10,695, forward strand.
ATTGTCGAAGATTACCCGTAGTCCCTATGCGGTGAGATCTACCACCACTTGTGCTCCGTGATAACATGATCGGTTCGGACGGAGTCCGTGTGACATTCGACTCCATGTATATATTGACCGCCTTCTCCAGCCTGACCAACAACCTTCACAATTTAATTATCGTTAATGTACAGGCCCTGGGTCAACTTGAATCTCTTTCTTCAAGTTGCCAGACTTGGAGCTACCAAAGGGTTTCCTGGATCGCAAGAAATCCTCTGCTTTGTGGAAGGATGCTACCGCAGGTTAACTACAAGAACAGGCGTCCTTTCCTAGGCCAGACACCAGAGAATACCGAGATTATAAAGAAGTTTCTGGCTCAGCAGAATGATTACTGGGAATCTATTCGGACGGTGGGTCCCAGGGAAGCTCTCCGCTTGAGCTAACCTTTGTAATCTGCTTGGACAGCAATGGTCACTCGTACTCTTGGTGGGAATATAAAAGGCTGAAAGAAAAGGTGGCTCAGTCCTTGCTTGTGAGAAGACAAAGGGTCTTCGAGTATGTTGTCTCCACTGTGAATGTCTTAGTGCATGGTATTCGAATCAGCACCAAGGGAAGACCTGAGGGATTAGGTTGGGCAGGGAATAACGTACCTGAAGATTTTCATTTCGACCTTTGGCTTTTTCCAGAAGAAACTCGGGCCTTTGATACCTACTGGTGAGTTGGTCGCAGCGAGAAACGGAGACCACCCATCGTACGCTAGTCGCCAATGACCGCAAATTGGGGGACAGTTAGAAGAAGCTATTGAGACGGTTACCGATTTACCTCCTTTTTCATTTGGTCTTTATTTACGCAACAGAGTTTGAGTGAATTCAACTCGAGGCTGAGTTCAGTCCAACCTGTTTGTTTGTACAAATGAAGCTTGAATTTAATGGCGCGTCCCAACGCGTTTGTGGTGGTCATGTCTTCCCTTCGATCGTTTTCGTTAGCCGAGTCCGGTCGCACAAACTAGCTGCACTTCCCCATGGATACCGAACAGATGGAGGCCGTATCACAAGAAGAATCCATTCCGGTCGAGTCATCCATACCACTCGATGCTGATGACGAAGGCACAATAGAAGAAGTAGACAAAGAAGGTGTCGAGCAAGCGCGAGACGAACGCGAAGGAAAGACAAAGGAGGGGAGTGCACCGCGGGATCGTGAGCCCGGCAAATCCGTTTTGCCATTCACGAGAGTACAAAAGATCGTTAAAGCGGACAAGGTAAGCCCCCGGTCTGCCGCGACATATTTCATCGCAGCAAGACGCGACGCGTGTGCGCTACACGGTTGCAGGACCTTCCTATCGTTGCCAGGGACGCGACGTTTTTGATCTCACTTGCGACGGAAGAGTTTATCAAGAGGCTTTCGCAGGCGTGCCAGAAGCTAGCCGAGAGGGAGAATAGAGCGATCGTGCAACAGAAAGACGTTGGTAATGTATCACCCTTCTTACGCGGTATGCTACTCATCTCGGCACCTCCGTAGCCAATATTGTTCGCCGAGTGGACGAATTTCTTTTTCTCGAGGGTAGGTGGGCACTCGAACGGATAGCAGAAACCATCGTTCATGCTAGCATACCTTGCAGAGATAATTGGATCTCAGGAGCCGGCAGGGAAACGAAAGCTCCAGAGGGGCAGAGCCGACGTTATAGTACCTGGTGACCAGGATCAGTCGCAACCATCACTCCACAATTTTATACAGAGAGAAAACGAGGGTGGGAACACTGGGGAGACTAACAACATTGTTACGAGCGAAGATGGAGCTATGTACGCTGAATGACGCGACGGGTTGTGATGTGTGTACCAAAATCCACCGTCGATGGGTTTCAGTTTACGGTGATCATCTATAACGTCTATCGGGTTCAACTAGTTCCTCATTAGGTTACCTATTCACCAGGCATTAAGGGAAAAAAAAACGATCGTGTTTCGTACCATCAAAGCAAAACTATATTACTATGTCACACCTCAGCGAATGCGCACGCAAGGAACTCCTCAATCTCCTTCTTGTGCTGAGTCTACAAGAATATCTGTAAACGCACACGGGAAAGGTGAAACTATTCCGTACCTTGCTACCGGTCGCGACAGAGCTCGTCGGTTGACGTCCCGCGTAGAGGGGATATTTTCCCCGATGGTATTGTGTCTCGTTGGCAGCAGTAAGAATACGAGGACCAACGTGAGTCCATGCTCCGTTGTTAAGCGGCTCCTCCTGGAGCAGGCGTTATTACAGCCCGTGATGATCAACAACAAAAAATGCTTACCTGACACCACAAAATGTCAGCATTCGGGTATTTGTCCAGGTGAGGTGTGATCTAAAAAGCAATTAGTCGGTGAAAAAACCTGAGCGGAGTGGTCCTACGAGGTCATAGGGGAAGGGGGACAGTTGTTCTATGCGACTTATGGCGACATCGCTGATACCCTTCTCTTCGCGCTCGTGTAGAAGAGTGTGATAGACCTGGCCTAGAGATCCAAGTCAGTGGCGGAATCTTACAGGGCGACATCGAATTTACCTGTGCACAGGATGTGTCGACGAATCTGTTCAGGTGACACCAAGTTCTCTGGATGAGAGTCGGGCAGATATCGCTGGAAATGCGTATCTCCAATCATCTCTGATAGATCCGAGCGTGCCTGAGGATGACGCAGCAATGATTTCGAGAAGAAAACAATCAACTGGCCATAACATTGCGTCATAAGCGTGAGGGAACGAAAGAAGGAGAGAACATACCGGCTTTCGGAAATCGCGATGGATTTGTCGGCGAAGGACATGGAACTATTCTCCTGTTAGTATTGCCGTCGTCCGAGTCTACATAAATGACGCACGTAGTTGGCTGGTGTACTTGGGGAAGCGTTAGCTACCCAAATTTATGTGCAACCAGACACCAAGACTCACGTGGGATACACGACCTGCATATTGCAGTCTTGATGTTGCCTTTCTATCTTTTCAGGCGTGGGGAAGATGTGAGGATGGTCGTCGCAAAGTTGCAGGAAGCGTTCGATTCGTCCACTAGAATGCTCGGGTCCTTGACCATCGTAACCATGCGGCAAACTCATGACTACGCCACTTCGCTGCAACCATTTCCGCTCTCCGGCTGCAATGAACTGGTCGATAATACATTGCGCATTGTTCGCAAAGTCACCGAACTGAGCCTCCCAGATGGTGAGGAAATCGGGGGAGACAAGCGAATAGCCTAGCTCGAAACCGAGGGTGCCGTACTCGGAGAGAGATGAGTTGCAAACCACGAACCGTGCCTGTTTCGAGCCCAGATCGTTCAGCGGGACGTATTGTTGCTCGTTCTTTTGATCGTGAAGAACAGCGTGGCGTTGTGAGAAGGTGCCTCGCTCAACATCCTGACCCGACACACGAACGTGGATCTTCTCTAGAGCGAGGGAACCAAAGGCTAGGGCTTCGGCCGTCGACCAGTCGATGTTGTGACCCTCTTCAACAGTCTTTCCTCGTTGGGCGAGAATACGTGCAAGGTTACGGTGTGGGGTAAAGCCAGCTGGCCACTGCGAAATAGCTTTACCAACTCGCTTGAGAGTTTCCTCGTCGCTACCGGTAGCACGTGTCGGTAGCGTCTTCTCTGCCAACTCGCGGGGTGATGGGAAACCCGGCCAAGATGCCGAGAGCCATTCTCTCGGTGTAGGAACGTAGTCCTTAGCGGCTGCCGCCGCCTTCTCCAACATTTCCCATACCCACTTCTTGTGTTCCTCAATGTCCTTTTCCGTGAAGGTACCACGTCCAACCAGGAACTTCGAGTATTGAGTTAATGTAGTGGGTTGCTTTTCAATGGCCTGGTACATCCGAGGTTGTGTGAAACTGGGCTGGTCCGTTTCATTGTGACCGTGCCGCCTGTAACAGACGATGTCAACTACGACGTCGCGCTTGTACTTGGCGCGATAGTCTGCGGCGAGTTGACAAACAAAGGTCACTGCTTCGGCATTGTCACCATTGACATGGAAGATGGGCGAGTCGATGGACTTGGCGATGTCAGATGGGTAGGACGTCGATCGAGCGAACCGGGGGTCGGTAGTGAATCCGATTTGGTTGTTTACAATGAGGTGAATGGTGCCACCAGTTCCGTAGTTCGGCAAATTGTGGAAGCCCATGGTTTCGTACACAATACCTTGTCCTGCAAACGCAGCATCTCCGTGAAGAAGAACGGACATTGCGGTATTATGAGTAGTATGGTCGTTCTCTAGGTTCTGTATTGCAAATGTTTTACCAAGGACAACTGGGTCCTCGGCTTCGAGATGTGACGGATTAGCAACCAGCGAGAGCGAGACCTTCTTCCCAGATGGCGTGGGGCGGACGTAATTGGCACCCAAGTGATACTTGACATCACCAGCTAGTGAGTCATCGGCGTTGATGCCGGAGAACTCGTTGAGAATGGCTTCAATAGGCTTGCGAATAACGTTTGCCAACACGTTGAGACGCCCGCGGTGAGGCATGCCGATCGTGACATGCTTCACCCCACTGTCGACCGAACGGTCAATGAGCGCCTTCATCCCGGGAATGAGTGCCTCGCATCCCTCTAATCCGAACCGCTTCTCGTTGGGGTATTTGCTACCAATGAATTTCTCAAAGGAATCCGACCAGATGAGTCGGTCTAGAATCATGCGCTTCTCTTCTAGTGTGTAGTTCCAGGGTTTCGGGATTTCGACTCGATCTCTGATCCAATCGCACTGCTCCTTGTCGGGAATGTGGACGTATTGGATTCCAACGGCACCACCTTTGACGAGGTTTAGAACGTCGCTCGAGGACGTGGTCTCGGACTCACAGTAGATGCGTTTCAACGTCTTGATAATGTCACGAAGCGACATGGACTTTCTATCTTCCGTCGCAAAATTGGGAAGGATACCGGGACCGAGCGCGATTTGCTTGTCTAGATCACGTTCCGTGAAACCGTACCGACTGAGTTCGAGTTCCGGGGGATGTACGTCCGCAAGATCAGCATCGAGAATACCAAGGGGATCCAACTCGGCTCCGTGGTGTCCCCGGACTTGATATGCGCGCACCAAGAGTTGGACCTAAGTGGATAAGAGGAAGGAATGGCGCGTAAAGCGTACAACTCACTTTGAGGTGATCGTCCAACTCTGCACCTCCGAGTGCATGGAGGGCCGGAGCGCCGTCCGCAGGTGGAGCGATCAGACCCGGAGGAGGCTGGAATGCATTGGCACTAGGCAGCCCGTGCTCCATGCCGGAGAAATAGGTGGCCCATGATGCATGAACCGACTTGGGATCCTGTCTCCAATGCCTGTACATTTCCTCAGCGTAGTAAGCGTTCGTACCGTTCGCGAACGGGTCATTTGGTGAAGGTGGCGTCGCCGGAGTCGCTAATGCGCGTTGGACCAGTGCGGCAGGCACACGCCTAGCGCTGGTTCGCAGAACATACGGAAAGCGCCTGATGGCTTGCCGCGAAAGCATTGCTGGGAGGACGAGAACGAAACGCGAAGGAAAGAAATTGTATGTGCAGCGCACGCAGTGGAGTCGAACAGGACATGTGTTATGTAATCTAATATCGGAACAAGCCGGCCGATGCTTCCACGCTCTTGCCGAGCATTTTCGCAGCGCAAGGCCGCCAGTACTGCTGACAAAGCAGATCGGGAAAGTACCAGAAATGAACACCTCCGATCCCTGTAGCACCCGCCTCGTCCATCCGTAGCATACTATTCCAGAATGGTCCCGCCAAGTAGTTGGCCTTTCTTCCGCTCTCGGTAAAACTGGCTGAGTTGCTTCATCGCCTGTCCAAAACCGTCGCACACCGAAATATCGCCCCGAATCCACGCGGGTAACTTGTTCTGGACGCTAGCCGAAGCGTAACGCCGATCCACGAGAATGAGGGACGCCCAGTCCATGCGGTGACGAATGGCTCGGCCTATAATATCGTGGTTATTATTAGCATGCGCGAGAAGCACCACTCTCACCGATGGTCTGGTTGACTGCGCTCATGCACATGTTCTCATACAGCTCTGTAGCGGCGTCCTTGGCCCCCGGAGGCCTCTTGTTTCCAAGTCTCTTTTCCGCTTCATTCGCATATCGCATCCGCTCCTGTAACTCTGGGGAATTCTTATTCGCAAAGGGGAGGCCGATAATAACAACAGCTCGGGCAAGTTCGTCTGAAAAGTTGAGACCCTCTGACAGCTTCCCGCCAACAACTGCAAAAAGTAGGGCACCAGTCCTCTTGTTGGATACGTCTGCCGACTAACGGACGGTGAGCAACGCTACCTGGGATGTGCCGTCAAAACAAACCAGTGTTTTTACCGCTTCCGCATACTCTCTCAGTGTTGATTCAACCTCGCTAC